>VDFB02229544.1:0-10843 GCA_007258455.2 Sequoia sempervirens
GGCAATTATTTGTAAATCACTCACGGACATCCCCCACCCCCCAACTGTCGCTGTAATTTACATCTCTCAGCATAATAAAAGTGAACTTAAGAGAACAAAAATTCCTATGCTTGGTTAAAATGATCACAAAATTACTTTAAAATGTGGGAGGGAGAGACGGAAAGACCAAAAAGGAGATGGGGCAACCACAAATGATAACATATTGACAGTAAACACAAGTAAACAAGGATATACATGAAAAAGGCCGAAGAGAAATTTTAAAATTATTTAACTTGGTGGAACCTGGGTTTATTGCTTATTATGAATACATGTAAATATTTGTGAAACAAAAAGAGCTAGGAAGCTCCACCATGAATGTTTCACAAGGCACAATATTTGTTAGAAACTTTGCAAATGGGTAGCAAGCTGAGCAGCCCTGATTGTGGAGGAAAACCCCATGGTTTTCCTAGATTGAGATAGAACAGAACTAGGAGGGATAGCCTCCTAGGAACTCCATGTGCTTAACCCCTGTCAACATCCACTTGATACAATGATTACCAAGCAGACCATTCCAGCTTAAGAGAGATGGGTTCTTGTGAAGCACTACTCATAAAAAATAGATCATAGAGATTGACTTGATTTAACATACAGTTGATTCCCAAAAACTGATGTAACATGTAAATATACTATATGCATCTTAGAAGGCCTAATAAAATGTCCAAAAAAATAAGGTATGCAAAAAGAAAAATTATTATTAAACTCAATTATATGCATCTTAGAAGGCCTAACAAAAGGTCCAAAAGAATAAGTTATGCAAAAAGAAAAATTATTATTGAACTCAATTAGTTGCCTGAAAACTTATATGGGAACAAAAATGGAGAGTTGAGTTTATTTTTAAAATTTTAAAAATTAGAAGTATTTGTAATATAAAATTATAAATGCATATATGTAAGGAGAATTTGACCGTACACAGTTCAAACTTCTGAAACAATTGCTGTAATAGGACAGAACCCATCTTGTAGCTGACTTTAATTTCTATTTCTCTCATCTTTTCATGGAATTCATCACTTTTACCCTGGTGCTCCCTCATATGTGCATTCCGGTAAATAATTAGTGAAGTAAACTTTCAAAAAGTCAGCTTTCTTCTTTTATTATTATTATCATCATTATGGTACTTATTATTTTTGCTTTTATTATTATCATACTATTTGTTGTTATTATTCTTATTATTATATTTTTGCTATCAAATTGTAATGGTGAAATTTGCATACCCATGTCATCCCATGTAGTTTTGTGTCCATTTTGAGAAAATGTCTTGAGACACGTACATATTGACAAATGGCACAATCTTGTGTTAAGTTGGGCTCATTCCCCTAGCCTTAGCCTATCCTTATGCAGATACTTCTATACACCCACCTTACCCCTACATTTACCACATTCACCTATGCACCTATCTTCATGCAAAAGAATATATGGTCAGTGGGGTTGGGACCACCAAGGGCGAATGGGACAGTACCAAGGGCGAATAGGTTGGTACCAACCCCACCGGGTGGTGCAGGGGCACCATTGGAAAACTTTAGTCAATTTAAGGTTTTGAGAGTATATGCTAAAAATAAGGACTTGAGGACCACATTGCTATGTAATTAGTTGTAATTGAGTCATGTTTGATGTGTCTAGGTGATTAGTAGGATAAGTTTGGTAAAAATGCAAAATATTGGAGAGTTATTTAAAAAGTTGTAAAAAATTGCAAAACACTATGTAAGGAATGCCAACGGTCAAGCCTTTTCAAAAGGCAGTTGGAGGAAGTTAAACAGTTGGTTTAGAGTGGAAACATTATAAATATGATGTAAAAAGCTCGATTGAGGATTGATCTTGAAGATTTGAATAAAAAAAACTCCCTGTTTTATCTTTGATTTTCCAGATTTTACTGTTTCTCCTTTATTTTCTGTACTGGTACGGTCCGTACAGGGGTGGTTTGAGTAAACTTCTTGTTGAATCTTCGAGGGGCATGTGTTAGCTTGAATTTCTACTAGCTTTAAGCCTTTAACTCAAGATTTGGTGGGATTTTTTGCTTGTTTTCTCGCTGCAGGTCAGTACCCTGTTTTCAAGGGTTTGAGAGCTTAAAGATGGCATTTTAGGCCATTCCACCTACTGTTCTCCATTGTATCTCGGTGGAATGGCTGAATAAGGCTTGGGTCATGTGAGTTTGTGGTCCGTGGAAGCAGGGGAGTCTGTAAGTAGTTTTAGGCATGCTGCCCTAGGTGGTTTTCTTGTGTTTTGTGTGAAGAAAAAGAGGTTTGATGTGAAGAGCCCAGCTGGCTCCAACTCAACCCCTGAAGTTTTTCTGCTTATCTTGTGTGTTTTTTAGTTTTTTAAAGAAATTCTAGACAGAAGTAGAAGGGGCGATAGCATATAAATGCATATAAAACTGGAATTTACACTAAATCTAAGAAACAACTTATGTATTAAGCATTATTCAACTGCTACAAATAGATCACGAACAAGCAACATACCCGGATATCTCCAAAATAATTAAATAAAGAATATTTTGACTCGCCAGGCATGAATGGCTGAAAACTAATAAATAGCACACCAGGAGCTCAGATCTATCTTTTCCCATGCAATAGCTGGTGAAAGAATGTTGAGAAGGTGGGACGCCAAAGCTAGAATCCAGTCAAGGGCCAAAAATGAAGCGCTTTGGCTCCAAGCTTCACACACACCACTTCCTGAAGAACACGCCATTCAAGGCAAAGTACGGCCTCTGGATGCTGAAGGAGAATCTTTATTGAAAACAGTAAAATATTAAGAATGGCATCCTAGATATGAGAACCCTCTTCTTATTCAAAACCTATAAATACTGAATAAAATAGCTCTGAAAGCACAAATGAACTTCTGAATTGAAGCTCCCACAATTGCAATCATTCAACTGATATCCCACAGTCTCACAATCACACATCAATGAAGAATTTCCGCTCTCCAATGAAGAAGTTTTCTGAAACCCTTGTCCTTAGACAAATGCACTGAGAAGAAAAATATCAAGCAATTTCAAATAATCAAGAAGTGAGTTTGAATTGCTTGTTTTTTCCCTTATATCACAAAAGGTACGCACTTCTCTCAAAAAGCCACGCATTTTCGCTTTAAAATACATTTAAATGTATTTAATTACCTTTCAATAGTTTTAAATCTCACTTTATGAAGTGAGCGCACCTTTATTTGACTTAAGTGATTTATTTTATCACTTTATCAACCTTAAGTCACTTTTAAATTTATTTAAGTGGCCTTTTAATCTTTTATAAAGTCAATTTGACTTTATAATATTCCATTAAGTTAAATAATTAACTTAACCACGTAAATAAACATAACTCCCTCCAAACTCAGTATTTTTCCGTGCCGTCAAAAGCTGGCAAACACTGTGCTACAGATGCCTGCCCTGAATCCACTACTGGAATGAAGGAGTGGGAACATCGATACCCACCAAATACGGCCATTGACCCCCTAACCAGATCCTGTCAGCCTACAAGGGTCCAAGAGATGGGCTAACTCAACTACTCCTGATAATTGACTTGAGTGGGGACATTACATTTGAGCCCTGAGTCTGAAGAAATTGTGGTTAAAATGGTTATGTGTTGAATCCTTGAGCATGTGCAGGGGGAATATAGTGAGTTTGAGTTGGTGGCCAAGTTTGGGAAGGCCTGGACAATAGTTTTTCAATAAAACCCTAGATAATAGCCTAAAAGTGAGGGTTTGTGGATTAGGGTACTTGCAGACCGTACAACAGTAAACCAATTGTGGAATTTGGGGTTTTGACATGTGTGGATTGCTGCCCCAATGGAGTTTTAGGTCTGTGGTAAGTTTTTAGAACACTTGCTTTGGAAAATAGAGCTAATTTGCCCTTGTAGCAGCAAGAAAAGCCTCAGTTTGAGGGCTTTGATACAAAAGAGTCTACTGAGATATTTGAGGTATGGTGTGTAGGGAGATGAAAAGCAACTAAAACAATAATTTGTTTGTGAGTTTATGTTGAACTTGGAGAGTTAGAGTCTGAAAACGTTGTTGGAAGGTCTACTAGGCTTGTAGGCCTAAAAGGTGAAATCTGAGGTAATAAGGTTACAAGGCTTAAGTGGTGATTTGAACCTATTCTAATTGAGTTTGTGAGTGGAATACAACCCCTGCTTTCATTCCCCTAGCCTTGGCCTATCCTTATGCAGATACTTCTATACACCCACCTTACCCCTACATTTACCACATTCACCTATGCACCTATCTTCATGCAAAAGAATATATGGTCAGTGGGGTTGGGACCACCAAGGGCGAATGGGACGGTATCAAGGGTGAATAGGTTGGTACCAACCCCACCGGGGGGGTGGGAGATATAGGGGCCCTTGGTACCACCCTATTTGCCGTGGGGTGGGAGGATATAGAGATGGGCCTTGGATGGTGGGGTCGGCCGCTATGGGTGGGAATCATAGTCGGTAGATTAGTTGTTATTGTGGGGGGTTAGATTCTATAGTTGGTTCAGTCTAGTTTAGTCTAGTTTAGCCCCACCTCGATAAAGGGTAGTCTTGGTGGGGGTAGCCATTAGCCACCTATAGTTGACCGTTCTCCCATCCTAGGTCATTTATATTATCGCAAGAGTAACCCCACAATTATGGACCTTTATCCCCTTCCTTTCCAAAACTCAAAATTCAAATTTGGCCAACTAGCCCCCTTGGTTCTCCCACCCTTAGCCAGCCAAACATATGTTTTGTGAGGTATGATGCTATAAGCTAGTATTTAAAGGCATTCATTGGCATCAATTTATCATCCAAGCATCATTTGAAATCTTCTCACTCTAGAGCATTAAGGAGTAACTAATAGGGACACACTTGGATTTGGTGCACTAAAAGCAACAACAAATCTGCACATCATAAAATCTTATAAATAACCATATAAATCCAAGAGACAACTTTGACATAAATTTAAAATAACCATATAAATAACTAATTTGATGATTTCCATCTCCAATTACTAATGCCACATCTTATGGAAAACAAAATCATTCAAAATGGACTTGAAAAATGTCTGACACAATTCTTGTCCTCAATCAATGCCCTTGTGCGCTCTTAACAGCCACATCCATGCACTAGCATGTTTCTATTTACAATGGTGAAATAAAATTTGTTGAAAGCATCCACAATATCCTTTAACATTTGGGCCTTAATTCTGTTAGTTTTATGATCAGATGTAATGCACAGAAAATTAATTCAAAATCAGACACAATAACACAGCAGATACCCTGGGAAAACCCTCCTCTTGAGGGAGAAAAACCCAGCAACAATATATCACTTTATATATTGAATCAACACAATAATGATCTCCCCACAAGAGGCCGATATGCAGGCCCAAATACATGCACCAATGAGTGATGCAACACAGAATTACAATGGAGCAATATGCTGATAGATCTCAGCCACTAACAAAATGCTCTTCTACAGAAATCGCTATCTCCTCTAGATGATTCGCATTTTAACTCCAAAGAATAATATCAAACTGAATGAATGGATGATGCAAAGCAATGGATGAATGTGTATATATACAAGAGGAAGAGTGACGCATCTCTTCAAGTTGATCATGTCAGCCTCCTCTAGAAAGACGTGCCTCTAAATCGGCCTCTTGAAATCGCGACCCTTCATGAAGAGATGTCGGCCTCCATTAAATAAACATTTCTTTATTAAATTCGAGCCTCTTTCATAATCGTGCCTCTTCATAAATAGACGTCTCATATAAATTAAATAGCCCTCAGGCTATATTTAATTTATCACATGAGTAAGGGAGATCTCTGGAAGAAGACCACGACGCTGCGCCTGAACATCAACAAATTCTGGCTTCCCTAGCTCTATAAAGTTCAAAAGTTCTGCTTGAAGTCACTAACCTGCATGTCCTTTTTCGTTTCCATGGTTAAAGGACTGCATTCCAAATCTCCCCATCCCTACCTTAGTTTTCTTGCCATTATTTGGCCCATTGAGCTTTAGCTACCATCCAATGTAATCTGAATATTGATCTAAGAAAGATGACCATCTGAACTTTTGTATAAAATGTGTCTAACTTAAAGATGAGTCCTCCCATAACCCCTTGCCCATTCGAGCAAGTTTAACATCAACCAAGAATAAAATTTTCCTATATCTAGTTGATGACAACTATAGTGCAAGGCCTCATGCATTCATGCTCACACAGCAACCTTGTCTTCCTCCAATTTTACCATGTATAAGGCTTTCAGCCATCAGCAATAAGTAAGGCATCAAATTTCATATTAGCATTTTTCAAACTAGACAACTGAGGTATGCACAAACCAAATACTCCATATGATGCCAATAATCAGAAGGCTTCCACAACAGCATTTCTCTGCGTCTGTTTGTCTATGTGATAAAGGGGACAAGCAAGGGAGCAATGCAACAAATTCCACCTCCAGGCCCCTCATTGTGTCCGGTCCATTCACACAATTTCGAATAGAGGATATTCTTCTTAAGAATTACATAATGTTGCATCTATTGTAGAATTTGACTATTACAATGAATTTCTCCAGTGAAGCAGCACACAAACAAACATAGCATGCATCCACCATCAATGGGGTAAGCAAGATAAAAACTCAACCGAAAAAAGGTGCTTTGGATTCCTCCAATAACTGAGAATGTTAAGATGATTTTTGATGATGCTCCAGAGGTAATCCGGGCCCTATAGGTGCCAAGAACGGCTTTTAGAATGGCAGATGGTAGTTTTGTCAAAGAGGCCGCGTTCTTTCTTGGCGGAAAAATAAAAAATGAAGTTGAAGCATGCTTGCAGATATGATGGCTAATGATGGAGTAGAACAGCTCCCCTCCTCGTCAAAGATCAGTGTCTTTCCAGAAGAGAGGGATTTGGTCCCGTTGTTAGAGAGACCTTAGGAAATGATTTAATCATTCTTTAACTTCAGAGTGCAATCATGTTTTTAATTGGTGAGCAAGCAGCAGCAACTCGCTTGTGTGGGAATTATATCACACTCTTTGGAATTTGTAGCTGAGCATGGTTGGCTCGTGCGCAGCCCTTTACATTTTCATCCTCAAGCATCCATGCAGGCACCACAAACGCTTGTTTGCAGAGCTGTTCTACTGTTCAGGTGTCACCAGTGGATCAGTAGTTTTACGTCTGCAATGAAGGGAGTTTTCAGAAGAGATGTGCCATGTGCGGGTGCAGTGTCTAACCAGTGCATCAGGAACAGTTTCTGTGTTCTGGATCTTTCAACCCTAAACCTAATTTAGGAAATTCTCAGAGCTAATGGGCTATCCATCTTAGGTATGGGGTATCCCTACGCCTTGATCATGGAGGACTTTGTGAATAAATTAGTCGAAAAAGAGATCCAAACAAGGTTGTTGGAGGAGCGTTGGGGTGTTGTGGTTCTTGACATCAAGGTTCAAATCCCGCTGGGGCAAGGATGAGATCCTCCGTTTGTAACCTCACCGATTAATAGCTCCCTTCAAAAAGCATTTACCCCTCTCAAAAACGGATTGTCGGGGAGTGGATTTTGAGCCGATTAATCCATAATGACAACCTGATCATGATTGGAGATAGCATGGACGAAGAAATGAATTCGGTGCTCCTGCGGGTTCTCATTTTCCAGCAAATTTGGAGCAGCTTAAGGGTTTTCAGAAGCCTTGGCCAAGAAACAAGCAAATCCTGCTTTGTATCACCTGGTTTATGTGACGTTATATGCATTTGAAGATATTGATATGCAAAATGATTCAATTTCTTGACGATTTTGTTTCGCCCAGTCCAAATCCCTGGTATAAAATGGACCCGTCAAGTCTTAATCGAGTCCAGGTCTCAAAAATAGCTAAAATCCATAGAAGGATTATGAATTTATGCAATATACAATTCTACTTAACCAATCAACAATGTATGCCTCTGTATACGGATAAACCCATCTAACAATAAATTGGATATTGAAAAAAATTATAAAGGGTTTACAAAAACCCATTCAAAACCCTGGACATCATTTTTTCTTTCTAAAAATCCATGCACCTCTTAATGCCGAAGTCTTCACCAGGAGGCAGCTGTATTGCATCCAAATCCACCTGCGAAAAGTCGATGTTCAGCTGATGGGCGGGCACGGGCAAAGGCATCTCCATAGTCTCTGCCATGCTTGGAGCATGTCAGTTGTATCCGCCAGATAATGGCTATAGGGGGGAGAAAAGTTTCAATGACTACAACCATCAACAGCCCTTCCTTTTCATTCACCCATATAACATTTTCCCCAAAACAGGAAAAAGTTACGAGAGCGACGAGATATAAAAATAAAGGATAGGGGAGAGGGCCAACACTCGGTTTCATAGTGGAGCATCTTAATATTCAATTGTAAAACAGTTTTTATTCATAAAATCAACAAAAGTAGTTGAATTATTGTACGGTCAAAAATTGTATTATAATCGATTTATGTTTGTCCCAAACACAAATAGTTATTCATAGTCACACAAATAGTTATTTGTAGTCTTACATGTTAGAGAATATTCAAAGCACAACTGACACCACTATCTTACAATCCAATTTGTTTTGTAATGGTCTGTAGCATGAAAACATGCAGCCAAAATATAAAATTAGTATAACCCACATTCCCCTTAAATATCACCACTTGCATTACATCACCGCCAATATTTTCACAGATCCAATGCCACGAGAACAACTAAGAGCCAAGACTATCCCATCACCAAATCCAATCAAACCCACCCCCTATCCCACTTTCCCAACAATACAACACTCAAAGGAAAATCAATCATTTAGATGTGTCCCATCAATCAAATCTCAACACACAACTACTGGTGCTTTCTCCTATTTTGCCACCTACAACTACCAAAACAATGGTGTTAAAGCCACCAAAATTGCCTGAGAAACAAACAAGGATTGCATGCCATAAATAGATACAAACTCTGCAATTGAAGGCACCAGATCAAGTTTTCAAATTTGAAAAAGAAGGATAGAAATTAAAGACTCCATACCAAACTAGCATTAAACATATAAAGAGATTTACAAATTAAAAAATGCATTACTCATTTTTTGCCAATTTCTATTTAGCACGTCTCACTTTCATATTCATATCTACATTTTCTTGGAGGCAAAGGAAGAAAGACCAAAAGCAGCAACAGCAACATGCTATCAAGTTATAGGTATTCTAGTGCTACTAATTCTTTATGCCTACAAATGACAATTTGTTGTATCCTATGCATATGTTTTTCATTTACATTGAGTTTTTATTTTATATTCTTTATGTCTCGAAATGCAAGTATGTTGTATGTGATGTCAATGTTTGTCACAATAACCTGTAACTCAATTTCTAGGGTTTCAACTTACACTATTTATGAATGTCAAGTCATTTAAGTTCAATTGCTAGGTTTTTTGATATTCTATATGTCTGGGAATATAGATCAGTTGTATGTGTTGTAAATGTTTGTCACCCACTACCCTGTAACTCAATATCTAGGGTTTCAACTTATACTGTTTATGCATGTCAATGCATTTTTGTTCCTTACAATGTTATTGTTACGCCCTATCTGCTCTAAGTGCACAAGACCGTGTCATTTCATTTCAAGTCTTAATACTTAGCAATACCTATCTATTCTTAATGCCTAGCACTGTGTTTGTTTTGGAGTCTTTGTTTGGTTAGGCACACATACATGTTCGACTCTGCACTCAAGAAAGCTCCCTTTGTCTTTTAGGTGAGGTTTTCTACCTCACTAGGCTTGTACCATTATCTTTCATTTTGGCAATGTTTAACCAATGTTCGTTCATGTCTCGCTATACTATTTGTGCAATATATATGTACAAATACACACACACACACACACACACACACACACACACATATATATATATATATATGTCAACATATGTACCAACCATGCACTTCAAATAATCTGTTGTATAAAATGTGATAGTTACAGTCAATGTACATTGTAAGTGCTTAAGTAAATGTGATTTCATTCATATTCTATATGCCTAGGAATGTCGATCACTTGTATGCAGTATAACTGTCTTGATGCATTTATGCTCCATACGATTTAATTGTTACACCTAATTAGGTCAAAGTGATTTCAGTTTGATTCTTAATGCATGTCAATTCTAAGTGATTTCACTTCAATTCTTGATATACTGTTTATGAATGTCAATCCATTTCTCTTCCATACAATGTGATTGTTACACCTAATCTGTTGTAACTAATTTCACTTCAATTTTTAATGCCTATTGTTTATGGAATTCAATGCACTCGTGTTCCATACATTGTGATTGTTACACCTAATCTACTCTAAGAGATTACGCTTCAATTCTTAATATACTATTTATCGATGTCAATGCATTTTGGTTTTATAAAATGTGATTGTTACACTTGATCTGCTCTAAGTCATTTCACTTCAATTCTTAATGCCTACCAATGTCTTCAAGACAAAATATAAATCAAACTGATACCAACAATTGCATTACAAACTATCATCATGCATATTAAAGAAAAACAAATTGTTCATGCATCACTATGACTTCAACGGTGTTCATTTGATTATTTTTATCATTGCTTCAAACAAATTTTGTAATATTTGCAGGTGCAATATAAAGCTCAAATGAAGTCCAATCCAACAAAGAATACTAGCAAGACAAAGTTATGTACACGTAAAAAACAATAATAGCCCCCCTTGTGCAAGAACCTATTGTAGTAGCAAACAACATTCTTCAACTTGTTGAGGCAATCCTGGAGATTGTTGCACCTACAAGCAGGTCGACAAGAGCATCACAACAATAGGAATGGTCAACAGAGGATATGAATAGGGCCCTAGAGGATGTGGAAGACAATGGGATGTCCATAAGGGTT
>VDFB02229551.1:0-10368 GCA_007258455.2 Sequoia sempervirens
ATAAGAAGAAAGAAACAACTCTTTCCTTGGGTGGGGAATGAAACTAATTTAAAGTAGAATAAAAATAGACATTTAGTGACTTTACCTTTTAAAGGGAAGGCATCTCTTTTTGTTTATTTTAAATGGGTTCTTAATCTTTTCCTTATCAGAAAATAAATGGAATATATGTAAGTAAATATATTTATTCATATAAGTATTTTTTTTATAAATATGAAGGATGAATAATTATATTATATATATGGAATTTAATGAAAGAAATATAAATAAAAATTAAATTTTATTTAATAAAAATAATGATAGGGTGAATTAATGGAATAGTAATTAAATCAGATTTAGGAAAGTTAAACAAATTATTTTATGACTTTTCAAGGTCCAAGATCACCTTTGATTAATTTAGTAATATCTAATCCCTCAAGAAGGATCATGAATATGGATACTTACCTATATATACACACACACACATTTAGAATAGTGAAGGAAATAAAATTTAAACAAATTATACGAAATGTGAGATGTCTCAATCTTTAATATGCCAAATGTGTTTGATTAGGAACACGAGGGTAATACAATATCTAACTAGATTATATGTTTTTCTATTAAAATTAAATGTTATTGTTCATATATTAGATATAACAAATTAAATAATATCATTAGGTTTTAGCAAGAAGTGTTGGATGATCGTCTTAGCCCTCTATCTAAATTATGACCTCACTTGAGATAAATCATTAGAATAATTCTTCACTAAATCTTGGTTTTTGGGGATAAGACCTTAACAAAAGAAGACTAAGAAAACCAAATAAAAATTGATAGAAAGATTAGTATAGGAAAGTCGTAATCTCAATATAGTTGATTCTATGCATATAATTTTCTTTCCAAAAAGGTTGGTAGTATCACTAATACATTTTGTTGTGAACCCAAAAGAAAGTATGTTATTTCATTGAAGCAACTTGCACATTTATTGTTTACTCATCCTTTAGGCCTATTAAACAAACTCATTGTGGCATACTTTGGTAGTAGTGAGTCTTATGATAGGTGATTTATTATAAGACTATTATTATAGCTTGAATAGTTACCTCTTTACTTAATTTAAATAATCTTGATTTATATATGGTTCACTCATA
Organism: Sequoia sempervirens; assembly: GCA_007258455.2. NCBI lineage: Eukaryota > Viridiplantae > Streptophyta > Pinopsida > Cupressales > Cupressaceae > Sequoia > Sequoia sempervirens. The sequence continues at coordinate 1,122 of VDFB02229551.1, forward strand.
TCCATATTTATCATATTGTCATATCCCTTGTATCAAGTTATTAATTGAGAATTTTAAGTGCTTGTTATGATTTTAATAGTGTTTAACGGATCAAAAACTTATTGAGTTGTTACTTTTGAATTTTATGTTTTATAGCATGTTAGGAAGAGATAAATGTAATTAAATAATGTGTTCCTTATTATCCATTTTAAGGGAATTCATCATGTTGAGTATTAATTTTTTTTAATTCAATTTGTAGTATGCATTATTGGGGTCTTATCAAAATATCATAGATTAAGCTTAAACCTCATGTTTTGTTAATATACCCTTAACAAGTTGCTTGATCCACGACTTCACCTAAGTGGGTGGTAGTCGACCATGAAACTGTCTAGGGTAATGGACCCTAGAAAGGGTTGTGTACCCACTCCTATAGTATGTAGTTTTTGTACGAGTACTTGGTAATAATTCTATATCTTAGTATTGTGTGGATTGGTGTGAGTTATTTATGAGTGAAATTGAAGTCAAGACATCTTGTTAACCTAGTGGTAACACACTCTCTCTGGTTGACCAACCAGATAAGAGTTGGTTCAAAGGTCAAACTATGATTCCTCTGCAAATTATATACATAGGCAAGGCCATCAAAGACGAGCCCCTAAGGAATTAGGCCAAGTCCTTAGGACTGTCTTTTTGAGTCTTTCTTTGGGACTTGTCTTTCTCTCTCAATGTTGTAATCCTCCATTTGACTTGTGTAGCTATGTAATCATATCACTTATTATGGATATCATGTACTAATAAATCATTAAACTTATGTGTGCACCAAGACTTATAGACCGTGTAGGTACAAGTGTTGGGAGTGAGGATATCACAATGTGTTGGAATACAAGAAGTGCTTGAGTGTGTAAGAGGTGCGTTAAGTCGACCCCAAGTTAGTAGTCCCTATTGCTAACAATAGTAAATATTTTCTACCTTTGCTTCTAACTAGTGTGATCATTTACTATAGCTATAAGTAGTGAATTAAGTTGTTATTTTCTTTCAAGTAAACAAAAAAAAACTATTTGCAAAATTAGTAAAGATGTTGCAATTTTGATAGGTTATTTAGTGTGTAAAAGTGTGGGAATTATACCACATTTCTCTTGTGTTGATCCTATGCTTTTGTGGATCTAAAGGTTTGATGATGGTGATCTCATGGTGATACCTCCTGATTTTTAGCTTCTGGTTTGATGGTACGTGAAAGTTATGTTCACCGGTATGTGAACTGTTATGGTAGAGTTAGTCTTTTGTGGACTGAGAGAAATATTGTTGCTCTACAGTCCTTCTCTATTTTTCTTCAGATCTTGTGGATCTAGAATATGTCTTGTGAAGGTATTTTTTGTGCTCTAGCAAAGAGTTTTGAAGATTAGTGATCCAAAAGTCATGTTTTAGTATTTCAGTGTGAGTTTATACAGTCTGATTGGACTAGTGAAAGGTGTTCAATGATTGAAGTTTGTTGTTTTGTTGCCGTTGTATTTGGAAGATTTGTTGCGGATGTATTTGGAAGATTCTAAGATGTACTATGTTGCATAAGGAAGTGTGTCATGGCATCTGCATGCCATCTTCTTGTTCGGAAGTGTGTACATCAATGTTCATTTATGTTTTGATTAGGTTTGGCTAACTTGGTGTTTACACTTCATTCGAAGAATAAAATTAATTTAAGGAAGCGTGTGATTATTTCAAGATATTCTTTTTTATCTTCAAAAAAAGAAATTATTGATCCACTATTATTCCTTTCCATCACAGGAATTTTAAGTTGTCAGCCTATTTTGAATTTATGAAATAAGGAATTTGTGGTCGACCTTGGAGAAAGTTTCTAAGGTTGAGGGTGGTATAAATGCAAGTCGAGTTGTGAAGAATTGTATGATAGTGTGATGCAAAGTGATAAAAGTGAGCCACAAATCATAAGAGTAGAAGTGTGTGTGAGTGAGTTGTGATAGCAGTTCTTCATTGTGTTGAAGGTAGTGAGATAAAGGTTTCTATAATCCTGCGAATGTGTTAATTGATGTGGTGGATCTTTTTGTTCTCTTTTGTATCTATAGGCAATGAGCCTTCTTGTTGGAAATTTAGTCCTTTTTGTGGATAGTGAGTCCCTTTTGTAGGCCATGAGCCTTTGTACTTGGATAGTGAGTCCTCTTCTGGGTAGTGAGCCCTTGGCAGTGAGCCTCTATTTTATAATATTTATACTATGAGTTAACCCTAACCATGGTTTTTTCATCATTGGGTTTTCCATGTTAAAAATCTAGCATTCATTGTGTTGATTTAATTTATGGTATTTGTGTTTCATGCTCTTACTTAATAACATAATAGTGTGGTTGTGGATTTAATAAGTATTGAAGTTTTAAGTTTGAATTTTGTGACAACTGATTCACCCCCCCTCTTAGTTTTCTTGTGCCTATTTAACAATTGGTATCAGAGCCTTTGGTTCCTTGGTATAGAGCTTAATTGCTTAAGGAAGATCTGATGGTGCATAAGTTGGTGATCCCTATGTTTGATGGAACTGACTACAATGATTGGAAGGGAAAAATGAAAGGATATATTATCTCTCTTGGTTTTAAGACCTAGAAGGCTATTGAGACAAAGTATGCATACTTGTCTAGTGGTCTTACTATTGTGATGAGATCTTTTCTTATGAGGAAAATGAGAAGGCGAAGTATGATATTTGCAGTGGGTTATATAAAAATAAGTGAGCTAAATTTCTTTCTTTGGATACTACATATGAAGTCTAGAAGAAGCTAGAAGACATGTATGAAGGAAATGATAGAGTGAAATTGACAAAGAAGCTAGCGGCAAAGTGCATATTTGTGAATCTGAAGATGGAAGAAGGTGAAGAATTTACAAGTTTCTTTCAAAGGGTTGAACTAACTACAAATGAAGTTAGAAATCAAGGAGGAAAATTATCAGATGAAGACATAATTGAGAAGATCTTGATCACACTACCGGATTGCTATAGTGATAAGATCTTGGTGATTGAAGAAGTGTATGATCCTAAGAAGTACACATTGGAATAGTTGTTCAACACCTTGCAAGAATTTGAGTTGGGAAAGCTATAGAAAGAAAACAAGATAGAAGAAAAGACATAAACAAAATTTAATGCATTGAATATTGAAGAGGAACCGGATAGTGATGGTGTTGATGAGTTGGAAGAAAACTTCACCAAGAAGTTGAAGAAAGGCATCATAAAGTATAAAGGTATGTTGCCCTTTAAATATTTTAGTTGTGGTAATATTGTTCATTATGCTTCAAGATGTCCAAATAGAGCTATGCATAAGAAGAAAAAGGATTATAAGGATAATGATAGGAAGGATAAGAAATATAAGAAGTTGTACTATGTTAAAGAAGAAGCATGAATTTCTTATGATGAATATAAAAATGAGGTTGATGATAGTGAATTCTTATTCTTAGCTTTGGAAAGAATTTGTATTTTCTAACCCTAGAAGATGTGTAAGCAAGAAGGCTCTGGAGAATAAGAGGAATAAGATGGAAGGTACCCTGGTTATTACTTTTCATGTAAGACAGGATAAAGACTACTGGGTAATCGACAATGGATGTTCTAATCACATGACCAGAGATAAGAGTAAGTTCACAAAACTTGAGAAATATGATGGTGGTTTAGTTATGTTTCATGATGATTTAGGAGCTAAGATCTGTGGGAAAGGTTCAATTATTTTTGATGAAGTGCACAATATTGATGATGTATATTATGTGAAGGGTTTGAGGCATAACCTTCTAAGTGTTGGTTAGATGTGTAGCAATGGTTTTAAACTTGTGTTTCAAAACAATACCTGTAAAATTAGAAAAGGTTACAAAAATGAAGTTATGATTTCTGCTAGAAGAACTCATGAAAACATCTACCAACTGAAGGGAGTTGGTGGTCATTGTCTTGTATCTCAAATCAGTGAAAGTTGGTTATGGCACCGAAGAATGGGACATGTAAAGTTTGATAACCTTATCAAGATCAGTGCAAAGAATATTATTCGAGGGCTACCTAAAATCATAAGAACTGGTAATTCTATTTGTAGAATTTGTTAATTGGGGAAACAGACAGGATGCAACTATAAGGGAAAAGAGTACTCTACTATCGAAATGCTAGATTTAATCCATACCGATAGATATGTGGTCTGACTAGAACTGGAATCCTGAATGGTGATAGGTATTTCATGCTACCTATTGATGATTATACTTGAATGACATGGATTTCTTTTCTCAGTGAAAAGACTTGGGATTTGGATAGATTTAAGGTATTCAAAGAAAGAGTAGAAAATGAAGTAAATTTTAAAATCAAGTGTTTGAGATTTGATAGAGGTGGAGAATTCACTTCTTGAGAATTTAATGCATTATGTGAGCAACATGACATAAGAAGATAGTTTTCTACCCCGAGAACTGCTCAACAGAATGGAGTAGTTAAAAGGAAAAACCAGACAGTACTGGAAGCTACTAGAACCATGATGAAAGAATCAAATGTATTGGATGTGTATTGGAGAGAAGTGATAAATACTATTGTTTATATTCTTAATAGAGTTCAGATCAGATACAACAACACAAAGACTCCTTTTGAGTTATGGACTGGTAAGACTCCTACTATGAAGTATTTCAAGGTATTTGGAAGCAGATGCTATCTTAAAAGAGATGATGAAAATCTTGGAAAGTTTGATGCTAGATGTGATGAAGGAATTTTTCTTGGATACTCTACTACTAGAAAATCATACAAATGCTTTAACAAAATATTGAGAAAGATTATTGAAAGTGCTAATGTGAAAGTAGATGAAGACATACACAGACCTATTGAGAGGAGTGAAGTTGAACCTGATGATCCTATCTATGGACATGTACTTGAAGAAAAATAAGGAGAAGGAAGAAGAAGAGAAGAAGAACAAGTGGAAGAAGAAGAAGAAGAAAATGAACTAGAACCTATTGTGAACACCCTATATGTATAGAAGAATCATCTCGAAAGATCAAATAATTGGAGATAAAGGTGAAGAAGAGAAAGAAGAACAAGTGGAAGAAGAAGAAGAAGAAAATGAACTAGAACCTGTTGTGAACACTCCTAAGTATGTACAGAAGAATCATCTGAAAGATCAGATAATTGGAGATAAAAGTGAAGGTGTGAAGACAAGAAGTAGAGTTATAGCTAAGGTAAATTTGTGTCTATTATTGAAAATTGAACCCAAATTTGTAAGTGAAGCATGTGAATATGAGAATTGGATGAGAGCTATAAAAGAAGAGTTGCAACAAATAGAAAAGAATCAGACATGGGAACTAGTTCCTAGACCTATGAATAAGAATGTGATTGGCTCAAAATGGGTGTTTCAGAATAAGCTAAATGAAAGTGGTGAAGTTGTAAGAAATAAGGCAAGACTAGTATGCAAAGGATATTCACAAGTTGAAGGTATATATTTCTAAGAAACATTTGCCCCTGTGCCCAGAATGGAAGCTATTAGAATGTTTTTGGAATTTTCTACCCATAAGGACTTCAAAGTGTATCGGATGGATGTTAAGTCATTATTTCTAAGTGGTGAACTGGAAAGAAAAATTATATATGGAGCAACCTGAAGGGTTTCAATTGTTTGACAAACTGGACATGGTTTGTAAGTTAAAGAAGGCATTATGTAGATTGAAGCAAGCTCCTAGAGCTTGGTATGCAAGACTAGATAGATACTTGAAAAAGCAAGGATTCAACAAAGGTTCTACTGATAGCAATATTTACTTCAAAGTGCAAGGTAAAATGTTAATAGTGGTTGTTTATGTCGATGATATCATTTTTGGTGGAAATGAAGACATGTGTAAAGGTTTGTAGAAGAGATGCAAAAAGAATTTGAGATGTCTATGATTGGTGAATTGAATTTCTTGCTTGGTCTACAAGTGAATCAAATTGATAAAGGGATGTTTATTTCACAATCTAAGTATGTAAAAGAACTATTGAAGAAGTTTGGGATGAATGACTTCAAACCGGTTTGTACTCCTATGGTAACTGGATGTAAACTAAGAAAAGAGGATGAATCTACTAAGACTAATTAGAGCAAATACAAATCTATGATTGGAAAATTGTTGTATCTTACTGCTACTAGATCGAATATTATGCATGTAGTATGTTTAGTTTCTATATTCCAAGAAGATCCTAAAGAAGCACATGTTACAACTATAAAGAGGATATTTAGATATCTTAAAAGTACACTGGATTATGGATTATGGTATCCTTAGAGTGATGATTTTATCCTAAGTGCTTATACTGATGTTGATTGGGTCGGATGTGTAGATGACCAGAAGAGTACAAGTGGTGGTGCTTTCTTTCTTGGTAGAAGATTTGTTTCATGGTTGAGTAAAAAGAAAGACTCGGTTTCTTTATCCATTGTAGAGGTAGAATATATTGCTGCAACATCTTGTTGCACACAGGTTTTGTGGATGAACCAAACACTGAAAGACATTGGTGTGGTATGTGTTGAGCCTATTTCTACTTTCTATGACAATACAAGTTCAATAAACATTTCAAAGAAACTGACCTTATGCATTGAAGGAAAAAACACATATCTATCAAGTATCATTTTCTGAGAGAAAAAGTGTTGGAGAATGAAGTTAGATTGGAGTATGTGAACACAAAGGAACAAATTGTAGGAATATTTACTAAGGCTCTTCCGAAGGATATTTTCAAGCATCTTAGGGAGAGGTTGGGGGTCATTGGCCCTCCTAACTAGGTTCACATTAAGGTACATCATTCTAGTGGATTCATAGATTCTTCATTTATCTGGACTGATAAATGGGTCTACTCTACAGGGGGGGTAGAAAAGGTTTTCATTGTTGTAGTATGAGTGTACTTCTAAGGGGGAGTAATCAGTGTTGTTGATCTTTTCCATTGATGTCAAAGGGGGAGAGAAAGTCATTTGAAAAATAGTTGTAGAAGAAGAGAAGATGTTCTCTCGGGATATTGTGTAATTTTTTTCTTTGATGGTTTTTCACATCATGTGTTGCCATCAATAAAAAAGGGGTAGATTGTTGCAAGTTTGAGCAAGTTTTGGTGGTGTTGTCATTAATGTTGTCATTGATGTCAACATAATTTAGTATGTTGCAGATTGTACATGTATGGTTGAAATTCTCTTGATATGTTGTGAGTACATGGAGCTATCTTTATAGTGTTTCAAATCTGTTGGTTTGATGAGTTTCCAAATGCTTGTGAGAAAATTAATAAAGAAGAGAAGTCAGTATATTGGAAATGTTTAGAATGTGCTCCGGTATGTGCTTTGCATTTCTCCTGTGTTGATCATATGCTTGTGTGGATTTGAAGGTTTGATGATGGTGATCTCATGGTGATACCTCATGAGTTTTAGCTTCTGGTTTGATGGTACATGAAAGTTACGTTCATCGGTATGTGAACTATTCTGGTAGAGTTGGTCTTCTATGGATTGGAAGAAATATTGTTGCTTTGCAGTCCTTCTCTATTTTGCTTCAAATCTTGTGGATATGGAATATGTCTTGTGAAGGTATTTTCTATGCTCTAGCAAAGAGGTTTGAAGATTGGTGATCCAAAAGCCATGTTTTAGTATTTTAGTGTGAGTTTATACAATCAGTTTGGACTAGTGAAAGGTGTTTAGTGATTGAAGTTTGTTGTTTTGCTACAGATGTATTTGGAAGATTCTAAGATGTACTCTTATGTATAATGAAATGTTTTGTGGCATCTACATGTCATCTTCTTGTTGGGAAGTGTGTACATCAATGTTCATTTGTGTTTTCATTAGGTTTGGTCGACTTGGTGTTTACACTTCATTCGAAGAATAAAATTAATTTAAGGAAGCATGTGATTGGTTCAAGATATTATTTTTGATCTTAAAAAAAATGTTTTTATTGATCCACTCTTATTCCTTTCCACTATGGGAATTTTGAGTTGCTGACCTATTTTGAATTTATGAAATAAGGAATTTGTGGCCGACCTTGGAGAAATTTTCTAAGGTTGAGGGTGGTATAAAAGTAAGTTGAGTTGTGAAGAATTGTACGATAGTGTGATGTAATGTGGCAAAAGTGAGCCACAAATCATAAAAGTAGAAGTGTGTATGAGTGAGTTGTGATAGCAGTTCTTCATTGTGTTGAAGGCAATGAGATAAGGCTTTATGCAATCCTACGAATGTGTTAATTGTTGTGGTGGATCTTTTTGTTCTCTTTTGTACTTATAGGCAGTGAGCCTTATTGTCAGACAGTGAGTCCTTTTTGTCGACAATGAGTCCCTTTTGTAGGTAGTGAGCCTTTGTACTTGGAAAGTGAGTCCTCTTCTAAGCATTGAGCCCTTGGTAGTGAGCCCCTATTTTATAATCTTTATATTGTGAGTTAACCCTCACTGTGGTTTTTCCCTCATTGGGTTTTCCACATAAAAAATTAGGTGGTAATTGTGTTGATTTACTTTATGGTATTTGTGTTTCATGCTCTTAATTAATAAAAAAATAGTGTGGTTGTGGATTTAATAAGTATTGAAGTTTTAAGTTTGAATTTTGTGACAACTGATTCACCCCTCCTCTCAATTGGCATATGCCTGTTTAACAATTACCTAAGGGAGAACCCAATTTCTACACAACATTTGTTCCAGCATCTTGTTGGGGTTCCAAATTCTCTTTAATTTAAGATGGTTTGAAAGCCTCTTTCAGGTTTGTGAGATAAGAGGGATTGACTGCACGTGGGTCTCTTCATTCTCAAGAGATCGCCAAGGAATGAACTTCCCTTATCCACCTCAACATAAACTGGATGAAAAAATTGCAAGGGAAATGTACACAAGCTAAATTTTAGAGAAGACAACTTTAGATCCTAAGAGAGTGAAACTTCTAGATTTCTACCTTCGATAGAGGAGCTCTCAGCCAAAGGACGGTAGTGTAGATTTAGGACGCCAATGTGGTGCATTTTCATCTAATTGTGTGTTGATTTCCTAAGCAATAAAAATCTTAGGAGATAAAATGGGTAGAATAAGGTCTCACTTCCTAACTTGGATTTGAGGTCTACTAAACAAAATAATAAAACAAAGAACAAAATCTTCAAGAAAATCACAAGGAGAACTTTGAGAAAATTTACCCTAAAACGGACATTTGAGTCTTCACTCCAAGCTCTGATTTGCAACCTACATATAGAAGAATGAGGGGAAAATGTTGGGGCTATATAGGGGCCTGCCTTAGTCAGACCCCTATTTTGGTGTTCTGACCTCCATGGATAGCTAGATAGGAAGGGAGTGTAACTAAAATGGACAAAGTGTGTGGTGAAAGCAAAA
>VDFB02229552.1:0-23681 GCA_007258455.2 Sequoia sempervirens
ATTTTAATATGTTTTTTTTTTTTATGTATTTGTTTTTGTAGTTTTATTAGACATAGGTTTTTCACCAAAAATCAAGCTCTCTGTTTTGCACATGTAGAAAAATAGCATATTATCAAAATTAAAAAAAATGAAAAATATGAGTGCACTAGATATTGAAGTCCTTGATCCAACCAAAACAAAAATTGAATTTCGATGCATACAAAAAAAAGTTGCATTGTATACGGTCTGCCTATGTTTGAATTGTTGTTGGTTTGACTTCGAAACTTGATTAAGGAAAAAATATTCAATAAAACACTATGAAAATAATTGGAAGCACTAAATATCATAGTTACAAATCTAAATTTGAAACAATTAGAATTTTATCCTTCATGGAAAAAAAGTTATGTTGTATATGGTGAGTGTCACTCCTTAAAAATGGTGTTTACTGAAAAAAAATTAGTTTTTAAAGGAGATGGAAAACTAAGTGAAATCTGATTCCAAAATTTTTGAAAAAAATATATTTAGAATCTATAGAAATAATTTCGTTGAACCATATATTTTTGGGTCTATATACTTTTCTTGCACTCTAAGGTTTTTCACCTAAAAGGAGAGAGATAAACCTCAAAAACCTAGGTGGTTCACTCAATCTAAGATATGTATGATGAAATTATGTCTAAATTCAATGTTATAGATGCAACTAATTGATAATATTGATTGATTAAGTATGCTAAACTATTGAAATGCAACTTGTTTGAAAACACCTTGTGTTATGTAGAAATGAACTAGAAATGAATGCAAAACTTAACAAAAATGAATCAAACTAAAAGTGTGCACCTGGGATATTGATGAAGGCTGGAAAATACATGTGGAAGGCTTTTGATACTAAAATTTAGGCCTGGTGGGACTCATTCGTCACTCTAGGTGAATCAATCCCAGATCTGAATGACTATACTAGAGCCTGTTTTAGCCAAAAGGGTGTCTGAATCTACAAAAAATTTCAGAAAACATGTACAATGGGACTCATTCACCACTAATGGAAAATTATTCCACTTTGGACTTTCTGAAAAACTCAAAAATGGAATTTGTAGCTTTTAGATTGCTCAATTTGCACCTCCAAGTGTTTGGATCTGAAATTGCCAAATTCAGGCCTGTAAGTGACTTTTTCTTGATATTTTTGACTTGAATGATGAATAGGTGACTTGAATAACTTTTCAACTTTATCTTCAATTATTTTTAAGCTTCCAAGAGTCCTAATCTGCAAACAAACAAGACAAGAAAGAGATATGTTGAATTTTGGGGCATGAAGGTTTGCCTTGGTCAAACCCTGTTTAGGTAATTAAACCAAAGTGATGAGATAAAGTAATGAAACATGTAAAATGGGAGATTATTACCTTGTCATGATGATTTTATCTTCAAATTTTGCAACATGACATGAAGATTCAACCCTTGAATGCTTTAGAAAACTAGCTTGATGACTTCTAATGAAGAAACCTTAGCTTGCTTAACTTGTATGAGAAGATGAAAGATGAATTAATGATGAGAGATGTAAGAATGAGTTTTTAGAGGTAAAATAAGGATAAAAACACTTATTTATAGACAATTTTACCTTAGTATCCCGATTATACCTCATCATAGGTCGACATGTAGAAAAATTGAACTTAAAACCTAATTTTTCTCACTCAAAACCTTAAAAAATAGCTCAAATGGGACTCATTCATGCCACTAATGGTGATTGGATCCCACCTATATGGGACTAATTTGGCACTAATGGTGAATGGGTCCCAAAGGGGCCATTTTTGCTAGCTAGAATGTCGAGAAGTAATAAAATTAGGCTTATATGATGACTATTAGTTATTTGATCAAATTATGCCTTGGGATGTACAATATGGGTCAATTAAGGCCTATTAGTGATGATTTAAATGTTGATTAGGAAATGGAACACATAAAGCAATGTGAAAGTGTGATTAAATACACTTTAGAACACTAAAATTAGGTCCACATAGCCTAGAAGGGCACAAAAACCAATGTGAATGTGCAAGACACATTACATCACTAGCTTATCATTAAGTTTACATTAAGAAACTTCTAGATTGATGTAATAATGTTATTAAACACATTTTATAATATTGAATTAGGGTGAAATAAGTTAATTAAGTCTAGAAAAGTGTGAAAGTCCTTTACAATACTTTAAAACACCTTTACAAGACATCATTAAAAGCATACTATTTGATTTGCAAGGGTCCAAGACCTAGTGTGGACACATAAAATTCCTCACAACACCTAAATCAAGGCCTCATTAAGTCCAATTAATCTCATGTCAAGCAAAGGGTCCTTTTCTCTACGGCATAGTCGCAAATCACTAGTTTGCATCATCTTCAAATTCCTAATGGTTAAGCTGCTATAGATGCCCGAAAGTGAAGATTTAGTTAGAAAAAAATATTTTAGTGTCTAGTTTGGCCAAAAATTGTAAACCAGTATTGTGGGATCACCATTGTCCTTTATTAAATGTCAGGATTATCCTAAGAAAAATGCATTAAATTAGGCTTGTGGATGCAAATTAGGACCAAATAATGCATAAAAAAGCCCAATTTTAGCATGGAGGGCTCAAGCAAGTGTGAAAATGTAAAGGGATACATTTTCCTACAATACAAAAGTTTAGGCTTAGTTTGTGACTCAATTTTAGGATGTAAAAGACAAAACATCTAAAGTGGTCAGATAGTAGGGGGTGTTGGTTGTTGCATGGATGGGTAAAAGGATGAATTGTTATCAAGATTGTTAAGGAAATCATTTATGAAATTGTTCATGCTATCATCATCTTCTCAAATGATGTCAACTTCACAAGGGAACTCATTAGGAGTTGGTTGAACATGATTAGGTTCAATTACATTAGGATCATTGTCAAATACACAACTTGAAACATCAACTAAAGATGTTAAATACTTCCATAAATTACCAATGCACATGTCTATTGTTTGAAATGCAAGGGGATTTTCATATTTTCGGATTTATAATAAGGTAACTTTTTAATTACACTAGATGCAAAAACTTGAAAATGATGTCTTGTAAATGGAATTTGGAAATCACACAATGCCCTAAATTTATCAAATGAAGCTAAATATGATCAATTTCACTTAACATAAATTTTGTAAACTAAAATAGAAAATTGAAAACAACAAGGTGGAATGTAGAAACTAATGTTTTATTGCCGAAAAAATCAAGAAATGACCATTATTAGGGACTCATTTTCCTAGGGGAAAATGGGTCCTAGGTTAGGGTTTTTAAAAATGTATTTTTGCAGATTTTTGAGATGAATCTTCTAGTGGTTTCTAGATTCTGATCAGAAACAACAAGTTACAATTTGATTTTTTTGTGAAACTAATGTCGAATGCAAGTGAAAAATATGACAAAATGACAAACTAGGAGGCCTAATTTAATGTGAAATTTTGTTTCAATTTTCAAATTCAAGTGAATGACGATGCAATGCTATGTAAATGATAAGCAAAATGACTGATTTTTTTTTTATGTTATAGATTTAAAGAATGCAAAGATGCAATCCTAAAACCCTTAGATGAAATGAAAAGTAATGAAATCTAAACAACGCAAAATGAGACTCAATTCAATGCAATGAAATGCAAATGAATGAAAGATCTAAATCTAGGGTGAAATTGGACTCCAAAAATAATAAAAAGTGTAATGATCAAACTCGGGTTCACCAAAATGAAACAATGGAAAATAGGTGTTATTTAAAATATGGAAGGGGGAAATGGGTTATGATGGACCTATCTTTCACTATTTCATTAGGAAATTAGATCCACACAATAAAAATACTATCAACCAAAAGGTGAGTCAAGGTGTGAATCTATTGATTTCTAGTTTTTGCAAGGATGGGGGTCTTGATTAAACAACACTTTGGGGAGAAAGATTAAAAATAAAAAATTAACTCCAAAATAAAAATCTATAAAGTGCATCTAATAGATTAAGCTCCATTCTAATGGAACCAGAAATCAAAATGAAAATTTGAGAAAGGGAAAATGATGTGTAGCAGTCACCAAAAGTTATTATTCAAAGCTTACTAGGGACTCATTCGCCCTATTGTGAATGGGTCTTGGCTAGGGCTCTATAAAAATCATTTTTGGGTTCTCTTTTGTTGTGTCTACACTCCCAAATCCTCAATTTTCATAGTTGAAAAACTGAAAATAATTCCTGTAGGTGAGTTTCCATGAAATTGCAAGAACGATGACAAAAAATGAAACTTTGACAACTTTGCAATTTTTCTCTTTAAGAGATCTTCCACCTAAATCTGTAAATACAAATCAAGAGGGATTTTTTTGCTGTTGTTGGTGAATGGGGGTTTTTCTTGGTCAAACCTTGTTTTGGTAATTAAACCTTGTAATGAAATGAAATAGCATGAAGGAATGATGAATGAACTGTAAATAAATGTCACAACTCACCAAACCCTTGTTTGAACCTTGGAACGTAGATCTGTAACTAGCATGAAATGACTTCAATGGATGTGGATCTTGATCTTGAAACTTGATTTGAAACAATTCCTTTGAAATCTTGAATGGATCTTGAACACTATGTCAACATATTAGCTCAAATAACGTGCACATGATGCAAGAAGACTTTGACATGATAATAGGATCTTGATTGCTTCAATAATCTTCAATAAATATGCTCTTTAATGCCTTGAAATGCCTTGAATTTTTTTTGATAATTCTCACTTGAATGCTCTTGTGAACTATAACTTGATCTCATGAAAATCTTCTAGGTGAAACATAGTGAAATGACATCATATTTATAGGTATGTTAACATTAATTCTTGAAATTCAAATAACAGAAGCCACAATGTGAATACACATTTGAAATCATTGAAATACCATAAAAAACATAATAGAACTTTAGGTCCTAGGCCTAAGTGAGGACCCATTCATCCTTGGTTGAATGGGTCCTAGGTCACTTACCTACAACACACATTCTCCAATGATAAATGTTATGTTATGGCATTGATGAATGTCAGGTTTTCGTCTTCAAAAAATACAATTAATTAGGCTTGGATTTGAATTAAAGGGGCCAATTAAGTAAAATTAATCTCAAATAATTAATAAATCCCTAGATGAGTGTGAAAGTGTAAAGATACACCTTACAACACCATAAATAAGGCACAATTAAGTCCATTTTATTTAATAGGGCTCTAAACTTAATGTGAATATGTAAAATACATATTACAACACTAAAGTAAGGCATCATTTAGTTCATTATAATATTAATTATTCCAAAATTAAGTGTGAAAAGGGATACTTTTTCCTATAGTACAATAATGTTGTTTAATAATTTCACATGCATGCTAACATTTCACTAAATTGTTTAAAATGATTTTAGTTATAGTAACCAAAATTCACATAAGGAACTAATGAGAGAAAAGAAGAATCCAAACATGTTATTAGGCTAATGTGATGTAAATTAAGAATTACATGTGATTTACATAGGGTTGATTCGTTTCACACATCACATGCATTGCAACTTGATAATATTTATATAGGTAAACATAAAATCAAAAAAATGTGAATGTATCCAAAAAGCCACAATTGGGATTTTACTTGTACTTCCACACTTCAATCACATATCACACACATCTACTCAATATGTAATAATAGTCAAAGTGAATGGAAAAATCAATTAAATATCAAACCTATCACATTTTTATTTTACTTTTTTAGTTACATTATTTATGAAAGCAATGATGTAAAACTATAAAAATAAATCAGCTAGCAAATTATTTTAATGAAAATAGTGAAGTTGAACAAATCAATACATGATGTATCATAAAATAATACATACACGTGTGTATCCCAAATATGCATATCAAGAATTCAAAATCAACTAATTGGGATCCACAAGCAATAACCAACCACTAAAAAACAAAATAAAATATCATAAGTCACCAATATGCAACAAAAAGATGAAGATAAAGACACAAATGCTTGTGGGCCTTACACTTACATCTATTCTTATGTGTCATAGATGCTCTTATATTCCTAATGTGGGAGGCCTAACTTCTAAATTTGTCATATTTTTATCTAGGAACTTAATAAAGCTTATTATTTTTTAAATTGAAGATTTTAAATAGCTCAAGTCATCATAATCTGATTTACCTAATTAAAGTTCATTTCAATAGATTTCAAGACCAAAATTTATCTTTTCATTGTTGAAATTGTATTTGAATATTAGGATGCAAGGTAGGGACATCTTTCCTAACACCTATTTAACGTTGTCCCCCCTTGTTTAGACCCACCTTCAGCCTATTACCCTAATAATTAATTGTAATAGTTTGTTATGATAATTTGACACATGAAATGTCTCTAATTTTATAATCCACTTCAATTTCAATCTTTCCAAACTTAAACTCTCCAATTTCATTTCAAATCTATCTATTTGACTACTGTAAATGTCTTTGTAAGTGGCAACATCCCTAATATTTAAAAACATTCACATACATTTACACATAAGCCATAGGAAGCACAATAAGATCGACAGATCTAAGAAACACCAACTACTCTATTATTAGACCTCCCTAAACTAGCTACACACAAATACTAAAACTTGATCACCTAAGATCCGTTCTAATTTTTCAATTTTTTTATAAAGCTTGATCACTAACAAAGATGTCTTAGAAATTACACTTTCTTGATACTAAAACTTGATCACCTAAGATCCATTCTAATTTTTCAAATTTTTGATAAAACTTGATCGCTAACAAAAATATCTTAGAAATTACATTTTCTCAAAGCCTCAAAAGGTGCTTATAATACTACCCTATCTCAATATCAAATTTTATTGCAGATAATAAAAAGTATAGAAGGCAAGGATGAGGCCATATTCTTACGGAATTAAACTAAATGGATAAACAAACAAAAGCTATGTATTTCCCTTTGAATGGCCTAAAATGTTCTAGTGAATTCAATATCAAAGGCCCCTCCAAACGCTTTTACATGCTTGTAAGACACATTTTAATCGTACAAGTATCGTCAAAGTTTCTTGCACGCCTTTTATATTTTAAGTGAAATTATTTGAAACAAAATGGTACGACGGTTGGGACCTGGAAGAGAATATTTGAAGCCTGCGGAAGAAGAAAATGATAAGCATGGCCAAGGAAGAATGATGGCAATATGATGACGATAAGGACTCAGTGTTAGTATATGCTAGATTGGAACAAAGGTAAGGTGGTGTTCCATTCTATACTAAAATTCTCTCTTAAGCAAGAGTATGTGGTGTCAATTGTGTTATTGTATGGATGCTTATCTTCTTTCCTATTTTTATTAGGTATATGAATTCTTTAATGGTATAACTTAGCTTTAGCAATTAAAGATTGAGATTGAAATTTGAAGGATACTAATTCACCCCCTCTCAATATTCTAGTGTTTTCAACATCAACAACTACACACCCTCTTTATTTTCTCTCTTAAAATTTGTATGGAAAATAATGTAATAAAATTCATATTTTTTCTTATAAATTCAAATCTAATCTATTTCCCTTTTGATTTTTTCACATTTAACTAACTCACTTTGGGATAATATCACATTTTCAATAAATACTTATTTTGAACCCAAAATATCTAATATAGAAGTCAAGTTTTACTTTTTGAATGCAATATATGCAATATAAGTATTTTTCAATTTAAAATGCACTATTTACCTGAAGTTACTTTTCCTAGCAAAACTAAGAAATTTTACCTTTTAAATTAAATTTAATTTAAGCATATTATTTTATAAGTCTCTTTAATCATTTCATATGCATGCTAACATTTCACTAATTTTTTAAAAGTGATTTCAAGTTTCTAATAGCCAATATGCACATAAGGAAATAATTAGAGCAAGAAAGAATGCAATAATGTTATTAGGCTAATGTGATGGGAATTAAATTTTTGCATGTGATTTAGATAGGGTTAATTAGTTTCACACATCATATTGTGTTGCAAATTGATATGATTTATATAGGTAAACATTAAAAATGAGCCATGTGAATGTATCCAAAAAGCCACAATTGGTATTTTACTTTTACTTCCACAATTGAATCACATATCACACACATATGCTCAATATATAACAACCAAAGTGAATGGAGAAGTCAATTAAATATTAAACATCACACTTTTATTTTATTATTTTGGTTAATTTTTTTATGAAAGAAAAGATGTAGAATTATAAAATTAAATCACCTAACCAATTATATAGTGGCATTGAACACATCAATGCATGATTTATCATAAATTAATACACACATGTGTGTGTATCCAAATATACATATCAAGCATTCAAAATCAATACATTGGTACCCACAAGCATTAACCAATTGCTACAAAACAAAAAAAAATATCATAAATAATCAATATGCAACTAAAAGATGAAGAGAAAGGCGCAAGTTCTTGTGGGCCTTACACTTACATATATTCATATTTGTTATAGATGTTCTTATATTCCAAATGTGGGAGGCCTAACTTCTAAAGCCCATAATTTTTTATCTAAGAATTCAATTAAGCTCATTACTTTTTAAATTGATGATTCCAAATAGCTCTAAGTCACCATGACTTTCTCTACCTAATTAAAGCTCAATTCAATTGATTTTGAGGTCAAAATTGATCTCCACATTCTAAAAAATTTATTTAACTATTCGGATGCAATGTAGGGACATCTTTTCTAACACCTATTTAGCACTTTCCCCTCTTGTTTAGACCCTCCTTCAACCTCTTATATTAATAAATAATTGTATTAATTTGTTATGATAATTTGACACATAAAATATCCCTAATTCTATAACCCACTTCAATTTCAATCTTTCCACACTTAAACTCCTCAATTTCATTTTGATCTATCTATTTAACCACCCTGGATGTCCTTATGAGTGGCAACATCCTTAATATTTGAAAACATTCACATACATATAGACATAAGCCATAGAAAGCACGATAAGATTCACAAATCTAAGAAACACCAACTACGTCATTATTATACCTTCTTGAACTAGCCCCACACACTCACACAGATACTAGAACTTGATCACCTAAACATTCTATATGTATTTCCTAAAGATCCATTCTAATTTTTTAAATTTTTAATAAAACTTGATTGCTAACAAAGATGTCTTGAAATTCCACTTTCTCAAAACAAGCCTCGAAAGGTGCTTTTAATACTATCCTATCTAAATATCATTTTTTTATTGCAGACAATAAAAAGTATATATAAAAGGCAAGGATGAGAATATAGTCTTACGGAATTAAACTAAATGGATAAACAAACAAAAGCTATGTATTTCCCTTTGACTGGCCTAAATGTTCTCCTAGTGAATTGAAGATCGAAGGCCCCTCGAAACGCTTTTGCATGCTTGTAAGACACATTTTAATCGTACACGTATCGTCAAAGTTTCTTGCACGCCTTTTATATTTTAAGTGAAATTATTTGAAACAAAATGGTACGACGGTTGGGACCTGGAAGAGAATATTCGAAGCCTGCGGAAGAAGAAAATGATAAGCATGGCCAAGGAAGAATGATGGCAATATGATGACGATAAGGACTTAGAGTCAGTATATGTTAGATTGGAACAAAGGTAAGGTAGTGTTCCATTCTTTACTAAAATTCTCTCTTAAAGAGCAAGAATATGTGCCCCACTTTATCTTTGAGTAATTTTGGATTTTTTTTATTGTTATGATTAATATTCTTTTCAATTTATATTATTCTTTTTATTTTATTTTTATAAAATTAGATGTTAGATTATCAATTAAAAATTATATATATATATATATATTTATCATTTGTGTGGAATTATTATTTTGTGTAAAAAGATTGAGGAAGACATAACCTTTCAACATGAATAGAATATAAAATAAATTTATACATAAAACAAATATAATCTTATATTATTACACCCATTTATTCAATAATTTCAAATGAACCATGATTAATAGTTTTACTTTCAATTTCTTTTTTGGATAGGTAAAACTACACATTATTCCTAATATAAACTTTATTCTCAATTTTATATTAATTGTGTCTTTCTTTATACTTATCTTGAAAATACCTCTTTACCAGTTACATGTGTATCTATACTCTTACTCTTTTCATATTATTCTAATGTTATTAACTTTTAAATAGATATATGGAATGAAAGAAAAAAATTAAAATAAACCTAAAACTAGTGGAAAAAAATAGTTGCATACTTCTACAAGAATCTTTTTCCATAGTATAAAAAAGCACACCTTCATAAACAAGTCTAGAAAAATAGTGATCCCTTTCTTTCAAAAATTAAGACCTCCTACAATATTCATGGAAATGTGTTCCTCTACTCTAGAACGAACTATTAGTGGTTTTTATAATCACAATTTTTTGTCATGATTATTTCTTGCTCTATGTACAAAAAATACCACCTTATAAATATGATGATACAAAATTTTACATTTTCGTCAATACATTTAAACTTTTAACAAATGTGTCATATTATATTTCAAACCAAAATAACCAACATATTTTTAAGTATGAACCCCAATGTTAGCTAAAATATTCCTTCCATAAGTAAATTATTTCTTTACAACTTAAAAAATAATCCTTTTTTGAGATCTATCGATCTACCTTAGTTCAAATATTCTCTCCCCCATTATTATATGTTAATATATATATTTTTTAAATCACATAATGAGGACATAGTCATAATCTTAGAGATGAAATCACAAACCAACTATTTAGTTACACCTCTTAAATATTTAATAACCGAAGCAAAATATTATCTTAGTTTTGATTATAATTGTAAGTATTGGATTTGTATATGATATACATGGGCAATAATTGTTTACTATGAAATGGGGCTTCCATTTATTACTTTCTTGAAGACAAGAGAATACAATTACTTATCGTATATGTAATAATTGAAAACTTCCTCTTCAAAAATATTTGAATATTTGAATGATAATAAATAAGCTAACCTCCTTGAAGTGGAAAATTTATATGGTATAATCCCTTGCATAAGGTTTAACCTTAAATAGTAGCTAAAAAATAAGAATTTTTAAAAAAGTAACATATTATAAATATTTTATTTTAATTCAAGAAATTCATGTTTTTAATTTGTTATATATAATTTAAGTATTTATCAATATTTGAATTTCATAATACACATGCATCATTATATTTTCATATAAAAAATTAAAGTGTTGAGAGTTTCTTATGAAGCTCATTTCCTTAATCATAACGGAAGAATTAAGATGTTCTAAAATAGATTATAATTCTACCAAAAAAAATAATGGAAGATTTAAGGTGTTCTAAAATAGATTATAATTCTACCAATCAATCTTCAATTTTAAAATTTACCTTCCTAAAATTTCAATATGTATCCTTTCCTATATTTGAATAAAAATTACATGTTAAATTCTCCTAAAAATAACATCTTTCACATATATCTATAGATTCCAAATGGATTCGTCAAAAAACAAGCTTAAAAGGAACATCTACATGTTCATTGATCCCAAAAATAACTTTGTACTAAATGTGATAACCTCTAAATTTGCACTCATTACTTCATCCAGTCCAATCCAAACAATGGGGATTACAATGATCATATGTGACTAATGTAAGTTTACCTAAAAATTATTTGAGATTAAAGTTGATCCAATCTAATAAAAATAAAAAAGGACACCACCTTATCTCTTCTTAATTTGAATCCTAATATGAAATGTTTCATAAACTCATTGTTATTGTGAGCCTCATTGTTACCTAATAATAATTCCTTATATATAGGAGTGTATGAAGTTCCCTTACCCACATCAAAGCTACTCTACTGTCCTTCCTTCAAAACAATATGTACTCTTATCCTTTTTCTACTAACATAAAAGATATTCCCCACTTTCATTCCTTCAAAATATGTATTCTTCTCTTTGATATTATACAAATGCAATTTTGAATATAATTTACTATAATTTTCATTTTCATGATTATCAATTAGTTATATTTAAAAAAATATTATTGAATTATATACCATTTCATTTATCTTTTATATTTCATTAAAACCTTTTTATACTTTATATACATATAAGGACGATATCAAAATCTTTATCTTCTCCATCTCAACATAACATGGTCTTAAAATAAATTCTTTCATCTCTTAGATATCTTAACATCAACAAGTTCCTTAGATGGGTACCTATCACCAAGTCCCTTAGACCGTTGTGGGTTCTCCTAGTATACTTTATTGAAATTTCATGATCTTGCAAATATTAAATCATTTAAAAAGACTTGTTATATTTATCTTTGTAAACATTTACATTTTGAAATTATTTTATCTATAAATATTTTTAATTAATATAGCTTTTCTCTTCATAAAAATATAATAAAATTTATTTTTAATTAATTAAATAAGGTATTCTCATATATAGGTTAGTGGTAATTTCTATTGACCATTGAATAGACATAACTTTCAAAACCTAGTTAATGGATTATTAACTTATTTAAACCTTGTAAAAGAAATCTAATTTCTTTATTAATATAAAGCAAACTAAAATATGTTTGAGATAATTAATGAGCAAGTTTCTTAGGATTTTACTTGCATCAAGATGAAATTTTCTCTTGACCTCAATTGTTAATGATAATTGAATTGAGAGCATCTTGTTAGTATAGAGAAACTCTTTCAAGCATTGATATGAGGATGATTTTTCTCAACTCTTTATTTTATTCCAAAAAAAATCATAGAAACATCCATATTTAAATAATAGCTTCCATGAACTTTTCCATCCTATTAATTTATTTATTATACATTGGAGGATGCTACAACATTCTCTTGAATTTTTTTAAATCCTTTCTTTTTTGTATTAATAATAAGTTAAAAAACTGATGCAGTGTCCAACTTTGAAATTTGTAGCTGTCCTAAGACTATAAGCACAAACACAACATAGTTTCAGCCATACATAAGCTAAGTATATAGTTTCAGCTATATATGTTGAGTACATAGTTTCAACTAAACCTATGCAGCTAACATATGTTGAATGTGAATATTTTACAACACAGATAATATTATTAGATTCATAATTTTTTCTCCTTATACAGGGCTAAACAAAATTGGACACAATGCATAACACAAGGGTTATTCCAATGTTCAACTTTCAATATCATGAGCCTTGTGGTTATAACCTACTTCTTCATCCTTGCCTTCCTCTCTTACTAGCCTAGTAAATGGGAAAGTGTCCATGTCTTGAAGAGTATGTTGGTCATGATAACAAGGGCCCCCATGTCTTTTGTTCCTGTTTTCTCTTGCTTGATTGAAAGTTCTTTGGAGTTCTTTAAATTCCTCAAGAAATATCTTAGTGTCTCTGCCATTAACCTTGTATGCATACCCGCATATGATTTCATCATGGACTATGCTTGTTGTTCCATTTTTTCATAGATCTACAAATTTTTCAAGAGAGACTTCAATATGGAGCGATACTTGCAAGACAATAGAGATATGTGTGAGTCTTTTGATAGACTTAGTAAGAACCCTCCTGTTTCCCTTAAACTTGTCATCATTCCTTGCTTTCCATATGTGCGAAAGGATTTCACTAGTCAAGAAATTCCAAAATAACTTACAACCTTTACTCATATTTAAGTCACAAAGAAGAATTAGAATCCAATCTATGTTTTTACCATCCAACCATATATTCAAATCATGACAAAACATGTTCCAAATTTCTTTAGCATAAAAAAAATCAAACAAAATATGCACCACAGATTCAAGGGTGCGGTAAACAGAGCAGATATCAATATCATTAGTATTGGACTTAGAGGAAAGGCTTTGGAAAAGGATAAGCCACCTGAAAGAGGCTTTCTTTGGATCAACATAGCTATGCCAGGACTTTGCAAGGACTTTTTAACAGCTGGTGTTCGAGAAAGAAACTCCCCAACAATGGTTGAGATGTTTGAAAACAACATCATTTGAACTTAGAACTTTATAAATGGTTTTGGATTTGATGCTGACCAACTCAGGCCCATCCCTACACACAAGGTCTTGAGCCGGATTGAAAGAAGGTGTTGCACCTGAGGGGAATATTTCCCTTGTGCAAGCCGCAATCAAGATGGAGTATGTTCTTGCAGCCGAGGGGGGGAGAGAAAATTTAGCCCTCAAGGCTTCCAAACTTTTGATTTCCCCATTTCTAAGCACATCACTAAAAGTTTGGATGCCTACTTTATACCATTTCTTTGCAAAACAATGTTGAAGGATAGCCAGAGGCTTACCATTTTGGTAGAGATTCTACCAAATGGCACAAAAGGTTTGGAACTTGGAGTTACTGAGGGTTATGTTGTAATTTTTTAGTTGGGCATTATGTTTGGTGAGCTCCCAAGCCTTCCAAAGGCTCCTAAAAACCAAGGAACCAAACAGTGTCATAGGGTAATTGTTGATGAGACTATCACATAGTGGTAGGCCCTTCTATGCTTTAGCTTGTTTGGGAACCACATTTTGGATGTTGTTTTTGACTAGAACCCTCCAAGGTTCATCACCCTCCAAAGATTTTACCACCCATTTAGAGGCAAGAGTAAATCCTTTTTTAGAATTTCATTTCTTCATCATCAATGATCTTTCTCACTTATATATTATATTTGTGGATATATGCATAAATCAAAGATACCTAACCCATCTTCTCTTCTTGTAATAATATTTTATTAGCTAGAATTAATATGTATTTTTTAATATAATAAGAAAATTACATAAGAAAGTAATATATATATATATATAACATATTTGAATATTAATGCGATTTTTTATTATTATACATATATTCCATCATTAATTCACAAACATGTATTTTTTAATAAATATAAAAAATTTAGTTTGTTATTGAATATTATATTTTCACACTTAGAAATAACTTTATTTGTCTCACAAATAATGAATAGCATTGCATGCACAAAAGAGAAATAAAGATAACACATATAAAAAGTCAAATCTCAATATATGGGAGTTTAACATTAAAGAAATTTAATATATAAAATATTTCAAATTGAAAGATATTTCCTATAGTTGCCACTATCTTCTTCTTGTTTTGCTATTATAATTTTACTATCTTCTTGAGGTCATATAAATAGCACCCTAACACTCATAATTACTATACAATTTATTTTTAAACATACACTTTCTTACTATATCCATATATACAACTCCTTAGAGTACTTAACCATGAATTACTCAATAAAGAAATAATTATTGTGATTCCATTATATATATATATATATAAACTAGCTCATCAAGAATGAATCTCACTATTGATTTAAAATATGAACAATTACTTATTTATTTTTTCCCTTCTTAAATATGGATAAAACTTTCATATATACTAAGGAAAAATAACCATAACACTTCCAAAACTAACATGGAACAATTGGATATAAAACTAAACATCTAAAACTACAATTACACAATTAGAACTAATAAATGAAAGGGAAAGGAGAACCCATCATGCACCTTACAACATCCTATGTTTTTCTTAAACAGATATTCAATAACTTGATGCAAGCACATACTACTATGCCCTTAAAGTAGAAACAAACATAGTTGATTTCCCATCACATTAAACCTTAGAGGAAAGGTAATGCAGTTTACATATCTAAATAAATTTCAGTAGCATAACGACATATAAATTAACATTTTAAGAACATGAAAATAAGAATAATAGAAGAAATATGGACATAAGAGAAGAGACACCAATATACATTGGGAAAACCCTTTCGGGTGAAAAACCCCTATTAATCTTCAACAACAAACATGTTACAATACACTTACAGGATCAAAGCCTTAACATGGAGATTTATATTGTGCTCCTTTGGAAAAAATTGACAGCATAACCCTACATAAAACTCTCCTCGCAAACTTCTCCTCAAGCCTTCAATTTATAGGAGTTTCAATACAAGAAACCACCAAAAAGGAAGCTGAAAACCATGAGTTACAACACCTAGTCATGGAGAATCAAACCATCATAATATAGAAAGATACTAAAATCATAACTGACTAGATCCAAATATGACACTCCATTTTTTTTGGCTCTTAAAATAATGCTTTTATAATCTCCTAAAATCTTGCATTTCAAGTTTCCAATTGTGATTTCCGTTTTCAAGATCTTTCCATTTTAGCAACTCTTACACACCTTACAAGTTGTCATTGTTGCATTTAGCAACTTCCATGACACTAAGTGATAAAAAACAAATCACACCAAAATACAAATAAATAAATATTTAAAATATTAGAACTCACAAGGTGTATGAAACACCTAATCCTAACATTCTCCCACTTGTCGTATACCTTGCAAGAGCCAAAGGGAAACACAACCAATCTATCAAACACCAAGGTTACCATACTATCTCAACTGAACTCCACTATACTCATGAGATTTATAGAAGCACTTGCAACATCTTCCAAGTGATCACCAACATGATGAAAGCTTAGAATTCAAAAAACATGATGAAACACTAGATACACCAATGTATCTAACTTCAAACCCATTACCAGAACACAACTCTGAAGTCTAGACTTCCTCCAAAACAAGATCAATCATGAATGCTCCAAAATCAATTAGAACAACAACCACAACTAGTTGTTTACATCAAACTAAAAATCCCACCATTGATATAACTTTTGCACATGACATATCCAACCCATACTATAGCTCTCATCCCTGTATAATCCACCATCCTACTAAAAGTTACCATCTTCCGTGATAAAAAACACACCAAAGCCAATGATGTGCAAAAAATCTGAAGACCCTTGATACTGCAATCCAATGAAAAACAATCTACCAAAGACATGCATACATCCTAGGAATCATACTACATGAACAATGCCAACCAAATCAACAAAAAATCTACCAATCAACACTTACATCAAAGTGTGCCTTATAATCAAATCATGCAATACAAAGAACAATCACAATGATCTACAAACTGCAACCAACTTACTACAAAATATAACATACTTCCACAAACAACTTTCTTCTCACTCTCTCACCTTTGATCTCCTCCACTTCTCTCAATTCCTCCACATCTCAAATCATATACATTAAAAGAACACATACTATTTCTAAAAAACAATAATGTACAACAACAATAGATGACCACAAACCTAGTGATCATACTAGATGAATAAGAACCTCTAGGAAGAAACATGAGACCATAAAGAGAAACTATAAACCATATCAAGTCCTTCTACCAACACCACCAAGTGCTAAGTTGTGCCAAGTAAGATCTCCTTCACAAAACCCCAACTAAAAATCCTTAAAAACACCCAACTATTCAATCTCAAAAGATCCAACAAAAGATATATATCTCAAATAACCAAAAATGATGTAAGCTTGTCTAACCAAGGAAGATCAAACTTAAAAGATTCATTCCAAAAATAGGAAATCATCCCAATAACATCTCCAAAAATTCTCATAAATCAAATCATATACCTAAGGAGATAACCTTGCCAAGCAATGCTCAAATGAACCCTCTAGAACTAGAAACTATAGCTCAAGATCCATATCCATGAGAAATCAAAGCATAAAAAAAAAGTAATTTGAAGTAACATGGGAAATACCTATCAGATCATTTTCTACCAAGTGAACTAAGAGTGGGAAATGAGAATCATCCATTGAGATACACCGAGTAACATAGACTCTCTCCGAGAACAATCTCCTCAAGTTCAAACATGAACTCATTTCCATAACAAGTGAAGGCTCCTCAGTCTTTCTACTGAAATTTTACCATTCCAACACATGATCCCCACAACAAGAGATCTCTAGCCTTACCTCAACTCTCTCTGGTATCCATGAGCATCGCTCAACTAGTATATGCGAAATTCAAATGCATCCTACAAAATCATGAATCTTCAAGCAAATAATTAATACTCAAAACCAAAGAGAACTTCACCAAACCACTATCAAAGCTCCCACTGGATGTCTGCAAAAATTTAGGTACACATGGCATCATGATCTAACATCTCCTCCTAGGAGATCACTACCTGCTCCAATGAACATATCTTGCCAAAGGGGCACTATCATGCCAAAACTCCAATCTTAGAAATAAGAATCTAGCATGGCATAATACCATCTCCAATCACATGAAGATAACTATCCTCTAACAATGGAACTCAAGATGTCAATAATTTCACAACATATAAAATTCATAATCCAAAAGTATTACCATGACACCTACAACCACTATACAAGATCATCTGTCACCAAGTGATAGAACCACATCACTACCAAAGCTCCCACTAAAACTGTAATAACGAACTTATCCAACAAATCATGATAAACATGCTACAAGTCCCAATAACCAACTATCCATGCACTCTAATCATCCATTCTCTCATCTCAATGCAACATACTAATGCACAAATGACCACAAACAAGGCCAACTGAAAGGGTCTACATAAATATTGAATCAATCTTGTGGATATAGATAGTTCACATCTGAGTCATCTCACTGCAACCAAATAGGTGATCAGCCACAAAACTGCATAACTCATAGATCTAAAACATGAAACATGCAAACTCATCATCACATTAGTAACCTAAAAAATGAGATAACAAGAAAATAATATGTAGACCACAAGACTCAAACACCAAATCAACCACATATTTGATTTACCAAACAAGTCCACATATGAGTAGCCATAGTCAAGGAACCCATCAAGCAAATACTATAGAAATGATGAGTGACTAATCACATACTAACATCTCCACACTAAGAAAGCTACAAACCTCCTCACACCATTCACAAAGCATACATGCAAACATGCAACTATCTTACATTCGGAAACACCCCCAAGGAATCATAATCTAAAAAATAGTTTATTCACAAATCTACAAAACCACAAGTTTTGATTAACCATGTAAAACCTACAAAACCATTGTGTTTTATAACACTCATGCAAATCCATATCCACTTATCATCTGGAAGACCCACAAGTCTGCAAACTACCATAATAGTTAAACCAGAACAATGGAGCATCATGAATATGCATAACCATAGATTTTTAACGGGAAATCCATAAAACCCTTAGATCCTACCAACATGAAAGTACAACCAACCAAAGGAAGAAAAGGTCCAAGAACTCCAGACCCACTTGTAGGCCAACTCCACAACCACCACCACATACACACATATGAAGGAGCTAGGTTGTTCCAGAAGCTTTCAGATCATCAAATGATCAACTCCACAACCTACATGCATTTGAGGTTAACAAAACAATGCCATCCAATGCCAAGGACTATAAAAGCAAGCACCCAACATAAGCACATTAAACCATAGTCATGACAACCCAATTTTCTCCATGTGATCAGGGAGCCAAGGACAAACATCCAACATGAATACTTTGTTGCAGACGACCGCATAATGAGAGAACATAACCACCATGCATGAGGGTTATTACATACTATGAAATAGGAGCTCCATATCAATATCATATTAAATCTAACCACATGATAAACTCCATAAAACTCTATCTTCTCCATTCTTGACAATGCCTATTGTTTCCAGAAAACAAGATCAACAACAAAACTTCCAATTAGCCAAGGATTAATAATCAACCAATTCCTTCAAAAAAGATTCCCTCAAGCTTGCAAAGCTAAGAAATCACAATAGAAGAAATACCTAGAACCCCAAACACCACATGTAACACCATGCAAGCACATTCAAGTGACATGCAAGTCCATGAAAGTACATGCAACTTACTAACATACACATGCAAGCACATGTAAGTGACATGCAAGTCCATGAAAGTACATACAACAAACATGCAAGTACATGCAACTTACAAACATACACATGCAAGCACATGCATGTCTAGAACTGAGCTCTAATACCAATTGAAAGGGAAAGGATAACCCATCATCCACCTTACAACATCCTATATTTTGTTTAAAAAGATATTCAATAACTTGATGCAAGCACATACTACAATGCCCTTAAAGTGGAAACAAACATAGTTGATTTCCAATCTAATTAACCCTTAGAGGAAACGTAATGTAGTTTATAGATCTAAATAAATTTCAGCAGCATAACAACATATTAAATTAACATTTTAAGAACACGAAAAGAAGAAGAATAGAAGAAAGATAGACATAAGAGAAGAGACACCAATATACGTGGGGAAAGCCCTTTTAGGTAAAAAACCCCACACTCCAAAGCATCAAACCAATGTATTAATCTACAACAACAAACATGTTACAATACACTTGCAGGCTCAAATCCTTAACATGGAGATTTACATCTTACTCCTCTGGAAAAAACTAACAACATAACCCTGCATAAAACTCTCCTCACAAACTTCTCCTTAAGCCTTCAATTTATAGGATTTTCAATACAAGAAACCACCAAAATGGAAACTAAAAACCATGAGTTACAACACCTAGTCATGTAGAATCAAATCCATCGTAATATAGAAAGATACTCAAATCGTAACTAACTAGATCCAAATATGGCACTCTATTTTTTTTGGCTCCTAAAATCATGCTTTCACAATCTCCTAAAATATTTCTTTTCAAGTTTCCAATTGTAATTTCCTTTTTCAAGCTCTTTCTAGTTTAACAA
This sequence comes from Sequoia sempervirens, assembly GCA_007258455.2. Lineage (NCBI taxonomy): Eukaryota > Viridiplantae > Streptophyta > Pinopsida > Cupressales > Cupressaceae > Sequoia > Sequoia sempervirens. The sequence continues at coordinate 20,557 of VDFB02229552.1, forward strand.
CTCTTACACATCTTACAAGTTGTCATTGTTGCATTTAGTAACTTCCATGACACTAAGTGATAAAAAACAAATTGCCAAAATACAAATAAATAAATATTTCAAATATTAGAACTTGCAAGGTGTATGACACACCTAATCCTAACAGTAAATACAATTAAATATTACTCTATGTTTAAATGTTATTATCATATTACAAACATTAAGAATTTTTAGATGGTCATTCGTAAACACCATCTAATTTAATAATCAAAAAAAGAAGTTAAGAAATAAAAATAGAACAATTATTCACTTTTTTTATTGTAAATAAGATATTAAATTACTCCTAATTATTTAACCATTAAGAAATATAATATTTTAAGTAAAACATAAGGAATAACTTTCCCTCTGTACCTCTCGGCGCAGGTCGAACCCATGCAGCTACAACAATTAGAGATATTGCTCGCCAAAGCGGAAAGTGAGTAATAACATACTGACCTAAACATATTACCTTTCATGATGCCAACTAGCTTCGAAGAAATCTTAGTGGCATAAAATGGAACATGTTTCTATGGGCCCAACTAGTGGAACATGCTTAGATTATCTCTCTGCGCATTCTAGAAAAGAGAAATTGTTTGAAACAAAATTTGGATCTCTGTTGGCACCCAGCATAGAATTTTATGACAAAATGGGAAATGGTACATAGTATAGATGCCACAGAGGCAGAAAGAGGAGAATGTCTGGCGTTTGTGGAAATAATGTTAAAGGAAGAAAGGTTTGGAACTTATTTTTTTATATCAGCACAACACGTCATGCTTGGGTATAATCTATCTGCTCAAGAAACCTTGAGCAATATAAAAAGAAAGAGATCCTCCAAGAACGCTTATAAAACAATGTGAGTGCTTATAAAACAATGTGAGTGCTTTTGTGGGGTCACTATTTTGATGTTGATCGAGATTAGGTAGGTACTCATTATTTCCTTTTATATTGAGTCAGTATTTTGCAAATGGATTTCCTTATAACCAACCTCTTGAAAGCTATTGTGCAAAAGATTAAGTGCCTAATTACAGTCTATCAGAATGATTGTAGTATAATGTTCAAAATAAATTTAAGGGTAAAATATGTAAAGATTACGCTAATATTCTTTTTTTGCAAACTATACAACAATGATAAAGTAATGTGCACGACACAAACAAACGTCTATTATGTGCAGAAAAATGCATATTGATGAAAGGACATCTCAACTACTCAAGAAAACACACATGACAATGCAACACAATGACACACAAATAAGCAACAAATTAATTAGGAAACATTTCTAGGTTCATTCAATTTCTTTAGTCATAATTAATTTTGTTTTCATAATTATGATCATAATAAAAAGAGATATAAGAGATTTGATCAACAAATTAGATCATTCTTCTAATCTAGATATTAATGAACATACTTAGGTCTTAGAAGAGAATACAAAACTCAACACATGAATCTTTTCTAATCCCTATCATGATTAGAGTCACTTTATTCATTTGTTTCTATTCTAATAAAAGAAGATTACCCTTGTAATTCATAAACCAAATGGTACAAAGTATTACAACTATGATAACATAATCAAATCATTGAAATGATAGAGAAACTAGAGAGAGATAACAAACAACAAAGGAAGACATTCAAATCTACTATTCATTAATGTATAAGAAACTAATTAGTTCACATACACATGCATATTTTAACCAATAATAGACATAAACATGGGTGAACAAATTAGGTCTTGTTTGGGAACTATGGGTGATTCAAAAAATAAAAGTCAACTTGAGGCCTAATGTTTGAAGGCCTAACACCTACTTAGCTCTTTTTCTTCTAGTTTAAATTTGTCCTGAGCTCCTTACCTTAATAAACAATTGCAACAATTATGATAATTTGACACATGAAATGTTCCTAATTTTTAAACCCACTTCAATTTTAACATTTCCACAACTAAACTCTCTGATTTCATTCCAAATTGATCAGTATGACCACCCTTGATTGCATTGTGAATAGTGACATCCCTAATATTTGAAAACATTCACATACATACACACAAAAATCAAAGAAAGCTCAATAGAATCTATAGATGTAAGAAACATCAATATCTCCATTGTCATACCACCCTAAATTATCCTCACTCACAAATATGATCACCTAAACATTCTATATACATTTTCCAAAGATCCATTCTAATATTTCAAGTCTTCGATGAGCCTTGATCATTGACAAGGATTTCATGAAAGTCCAATTTCGACAAACCTCCAAAGTAATAATGACACCATCATATCTAAAAATATTTTTTTTTATCCTTGGTATAGAGGGCAATGATGAGACCATAGTGTTACAAAAAATAATTAAAAGGATAAAACCTATGTATTTCCTTTGAATGGCATAAAATATTCTCCTTGTGAATTGAAGATCGAAGGCGCCTTCATACGCTTCTACATGCATGTACAGTTGAAGTTTCTTGAACAAAATAGTACAATGGTTGGGACCGGGAAAATAATATTCGAAGCCTGCGGAAGAAGAAAATCATAAGCGTGGCTAACGGAGAGGAAAAGTGATGATGTTCGCGAAAGTCGAAACCGAAGCCGTTCTTTCATTATAGCGAATAATGTCCTCGAAAGTCGAAACGAAATGCGTTCTTCCATTATGGAGAATAATGTTCCCGAAAGTCGAAACCATTATAGCGAATATTCTCCCTCGCACCTAGGCAACATCATTACCATAAGGAGTAAGAACGATAATATGCCAGATTGGAACAACGATAAAGATTTTGTCCATTCTTAAATAAATTCATTTCATCTCTTCGAGAAAGTTATTCACATACTTAGTCTATGTGGTTTATAAGTTTTCATGTTATTACATTATTTCTGATCATATAATTGTATTCCTCAAAAATCTTACAAGATTATGTTTATATATACATCTAATTTATGATATAATACCAAAAAAAAAGAAAGTTTAATAGTTAGATTTGACAATCAAATTTACACCTTGACAATCATAGTTAGGACGATTTTGTTCTGTAAAGTTTTAAGGACATGAATTGAAAGAGTAAGTGCCCCACTTTATCTTTGGAGTAACTCTTGGAATTTTTTATTTTTCTAGGCAATTTTATTTTG
>VDFB02229553.1:0-19984 GCA_007258455.2 Sequoia sempervirens
TATATACTTTACTATGTCTAGGGAACTTATGGGTATGAGAATCACAATTGTACAAGAACTAAATTTTTTTGGGTCAAATATTTATATTTAGTTTAGGTAGGTAATTTCAAGGATCTCAATTTTGGTGTTGTTTGTTTGTTAAGGAAAAAATAATGTTATTTCTCAATATTCTACTACTAGTAGATATCAAGAGGCTAGGAATGGTTCTACAAAATGTATTTGGATATAATAAATCCTAAATGACTTTGGAATCTCTTTCCACCAGTTGTCTATCATTTAATTTGATAGCCAAAGCATAATCAAGATGGTGAGTAACCTAATCCACCATCAATATACCAAAGACATTGATGTCCATCTCTAATACTTTAGAGAGTTTATTCTAGGGTAGATAATTTATATCTTCAATACTATTTTACTTCAAAATAAATTATTAATACATTCATCAAACCATTTATAGAAAGAAAATACCTTCATTTGTGAGCATTATTGGGGGTACAAGAATTTATTCCTTTCTGATATAAATTATTCCTTGAGTATGCTCAACATCAATGTGTGCTATTTGGAATTTGTACATATATGAATTCTTTAAAATACAACATGTATTATTTTATATGTGATAAATATTTAATAGGGGTTAGTGTGATTTTTGTAAAGTCATTGGTGAATATATACATTGATATTGATTATAAACTTTGTAAATGTGTTATTTTCCCTAATACCTTGATGTTAAGAATCCTATATAGGTAGGGTACTTTCTATCATATGTTTGTGTATAAAGTGTTTGAGGCCCTCACAGTGTTGAGGATCCTTATTTAATAACTTATCATTCCTTCATTTTTAAGCCCAACATTAGTGTTATTAGACCTTTAGAATTAGTAATGGGGTTGTCCTTCTATTGATGGCTATCCAATTGCACCTTACCACCTCTAGTAACTACTCTTATTTTTTGTTTCTACCTAGTCATCTCACTATCTCCTCTCTTCTTAATAGGATATTTTCTCTCTTTTTCAAGGTTTTCTCTCTTCTTGGGAATAAAGTCAAAATTAAATGATTAGAGAGATAATAACTATTCAATATTGTTATTTTTATCAAATTGAAATTCTACAGAGGCGAGAGATGAGGATTCAGATGCAAATGGCGACGATGGCAGGGGAAACCTTTGTTTCGGGCATGTGTTGTTTTGTGAGGGAGGGTCTGCTTCTCTACTTCACTTTGGTCCCTGCCTTCTTCTGGGATTTGTTTTATACTTGGGAGTTTGGATGCTTCCCTTATTTTTGTGGGACTGAATGGAAGTTGGCATTGCCCTGACTGGGTGAGCTTCATGTTTGGTTATTTTAGGGCCTCTGTGGATGCCATTGTTTCTTCTTTGTCCCTTTCACAAAAATTTGGTGGTTTCTCTGCTCCTCTATGGCCCCTACTCTCTTTTGGTTTCTTTTTCTTGTTTGGGGTTTTTTTTGTTAGTGGTTTTTCTACAAGGATGTCTAGAAGTTATTTCTGACCTGACTAGAAGAGCTCATTGTCTGTTTATTTGAGGGTTTCTATGATTTTCTCAGCTTTAGCTTTGTTCCTTTGGTAGAAAAATGTTGGTCTTATTGCCTCTTTTCTCTCCTTGTATCTTGAAGTGCATTTTGTTTTTCTGGGAGAGGTTCTTTTGCTTTGGATTCCTTTGGAATCTTTAAGGCTATAAGTTTATTTATATCGAGGTTTTATTTCCTCTGTTTACTTCTTCTGACCTCTGGGTATCATTGTGGTGAGGGTTTTTTTGTCATTTTCCTTCTTGGCTCCATGGCTTGGATTTTTATCTTCTCTTGGTGCATCTTGGGGTTACTCTAGTCTTTCCTATGGAGGTGGTCCTATCTTCTATTGAGGGGGAGATGGATGTGGCTGGATGTGACCTATCTCCTATAGAGGTGGAGCCGGATGCTACTTGTTTTGCTTGTAAGTGTTGCAGGGGGGTTGATTAAGCCCTATTTTGTGGTTCCAAGGGAGTTGATGAGGGACTTCCTGCTGTGTTCTTTTCTTTATCTTCTATAGAGGTGGAGATCTTGAAAAGTAATTTTTTCTATGAGATGTTCACTCCCAAGGTTAATGGATGTTGTTTCCACGATGGTTTGGAGGAGCTCAGGTTTCTTTCCTATAGAGGTGGAGAGAACAGATGGTTCTTGAAGTACACTGGTGGAGCCTTGTTATTTTGTGATTAACTTTCCTATAGAGGTGGAAAGGGTGGTTTGATAGGTTTTGACACTTCTGTTGTTGGAGCTTCGTTCCTGATCTATTTGTCCCTTCACCTTTATGCACATACCCTATCAAGTTTGGTGTATTAGAATTTTAAATCTCTTAGTAACAACCTCAACTTATAATGAGTATTTTTTCTCAACCTTATTTAAGTCTACAACCATGTATATTTTGGAGAGGTCTTGAATAATTTAATGTATACTCCTTTAAGGAGAGTTATCCTTTCTAAAAAAAAGTGTTTAAATTATTATGCCCTTATTATCCTTCTCTATTTTTTGGATTTCAATTATCTTTTTGATCTTTAATTTTATTGCTACTTCTAGGAGAGTAGGCCTTTTATACCATTCTCAGTGACCTAATATCTCATTTGATTCTAGTTCATGATTATAAATAACTATGTTATCAATAGTAGCACCAAAGAGGCTAGTTTTAGTAAGGTTATTGGAATGATCTTCAACATTATCAAGCAATTTTTGTTCCCTACGTAACTTTTCATTTTCTCCATATAAGGCAATAGTAGTATGTGACAAATACATTTTTAAGGTACAATTAATAGATTCTTCCCATTTTCTTGATAACATATCCCATTTGAGAGGATAGTATATAATATTGGTATCCATTTAAAATACTTTATTAGGGTACATATCAAGGTAAACCTCTACATTCTTTACAACTCTAATGATATTCAATTCTTATAAATTCATAGAAAAATATTTTTCATAGGTTTTGGACACATGCAAGAAAATTTTATTCATGACTTGAAATGACATGACATTTTTAGAAGCACTTAAGTATAACATACAATTATTCAACTATCCATTTATCATTAGGGTAGTATAAGAGGATTCAATATTCAACTGTTTATTAAATATTGAAGCTCTTAGCTATACCTATATGGCTTCCTCATTCACTTACTCCTTTTCCACATCGCATGATATAGTAGGTTGATTAGTAACATTTTTAGTAGTGTTATAGAGTATAGTTCTATTCCTATGTTTAGTAATTTTCAGAAGCTCACCCATGGGCATAGAGAGCCTAACTTGACTTAAACCTATGTCATAAATTAATGGGGTGATAAATTGGAAGAGGTGCATCATTGAAATAGTTTCATCATTTGTATATTCAAAAAAAGGTGTGAAATAATCATGTGAGACAACAATTTTATCTTTTTATTCCATCCTCTTCACTTTTTCTTACTGATTGATCTTGATTGGTCTTATCACCGAGGATCTATACCCTCAGGATAGGTTCAACACTTGATGACATGAAATTATATTGAATTTTATGCATTTATTTATTCTTTGTTGGTTGCTACATTGGAACCATATTCTTTTCAATCACTTTTTTGATTGGGATATCATTTATAACTTCAACATCCATCCTTTGCTTTTCCTTATTGACTTTTGGATCAACTTTACTCAACTTGATAATAAATTATCCCTATGTTGGTACACATATATTCCTCAATTGATGCCTACTTTTTACTTACATTAGCACTACATTAGTAAGGACCTTGATATCCTAGTTTGATATCTTTATATTAGAGTCTCATGAGTTCATGTAGATAATCAAATTCATAAGTTAGAAATTTATACTGGCTTGGGCCATCATTAAAATTATATAGATACACTTGATCATCTACATCAAGGTCAACATTTCCATTATCTTTTTCCATTGATCTATATTCAAAAGAATATAATTACTCAATTTAATCCTCGTAGTACTCAACACAACCCTCCTCATTCTAGGGAATTATTATTTTCTTATTATTAGAGTGATTGCATAGTTCAATAAATAATGAGGAAGTAAAAATATTTGAACCATGATGCAAATTCTTGGATGTTCACATGGTCCCTCCTTAATGGGTATAGAGTAAAATTTTCTCATTGAATAAGACTTCTCTATTTAGGGACCATTTGTCTACCATTTTGTAGTGTTATCTTAGACCAATTAGTATTGTACATTTGCCTACATTATGCATCATTTTCTATCCATTAAAATGATTTTACACATTATGAGATGGTAGAACCTTCTCATTTCTTGCTACCTTATAATATAGGTGCTTTATAACACCCATCAACTTCTCTAAAATTTCTTTAGCTAATAGTTGTTGATTGGGGTAGCCTTACCTAGTTGAGAGATCTTCACATCTAACCTCTTAATATTTTTCTCTTAAGCTCTCATATTAATTTCAATACTAATGGTAATAACATAAGATTCCTTGAGTATCTATGGATTCTTGTCACATAGAGAATATGTAATATAAATGAATCAACTACACAATAATAAAGAAAAATCAAATGTAATCATTTGTCTTAAGGTGAGGTGGTACCTTTCTCATTGTAGTTATGAAATTTCTATTAAAATTCACCACAATTTTATTGAAACCTTTCTTGATAGTAATTAATTCATGAATTACAAATTTGGGGCCAATTTTATCCACATACTATAATTTATAAACATAAATGAAGTCCTCCCAAAAATTGAGATTACTTTCCAAGAGACTTCTATACCATTCTTTCACACTTTATTATAAATAATGTACAAATATTTTCATCATTACATCCTCAACATCAATCCCATACTCATTTGTGATGCTAATAAAGTGTCTTAAACAGTCTTCTCTTGTCACTACTTTGTAATCTTGAAATCTAGTAATCTTCCCTCTGATCTTGTTTATAATGGAGTTTTAGTCATTAGGTTTATATTTATGAAATATAATTGTTTTTATCTTTTTTGCCCAAAATATTTCTAGACAGGAGAAAAACTTTGAGCTTGTCTTCAAAATTTCTATCCAAAATTTGATACATTCACAAATTTCTAATTTTCTTATTGATAGTATTAGTGTTTGTTATGATTTTATAAAGCTTGATTGTTATTTTGGTTTACATGATTCTAATATATATTTATTGGTTTTTTATTATTATGTTATTATTGGGTTCCTTGAACTTGAGCTTCAACATAACTTGAGATTAAGAAAGAGACCACTAATTTTATTGCTATATTATATCATTTATACCTTAAGTTATTGATTTTTTTATCTGAAAAGGTTAATAGAGCCAATTTCCCATTGATAATTCTTTTCCATTCTTCAACATTAGGAATTTTTTGATTTAAATTAGGAATTTATAGATCATGTAGGGATCTTTGAGGTCTAGTAGGAAAATCCCTATCTTGATCAAAGACATATAATTTTGTACCTTGATTCGATATGACAAAAATTCTCATATTAGTATCCCTAGATCTATTTCTACTTTGTCTTCAAGTTATTGTAATATTTATTTGTACATCATACTCATTTGTACATTCATTATTCTCCTTGTCCTAATCAATTTATTAGCTAAACATTCTAAAGTGCATTGGTATGAAATTTTTAAAATTTTAAATATATTATTGGTATTAGATGTACTTACTTGATCATAGTATTTAGTCTAGAAGATTAACCAACATATCTGTTTCTCCATCTACTACAGTAATTCCTTGCACAAGATGAAAGATCATCTTGTGTTGATAAATAAAATTTGTATCTTCTTCTATCCATAGGAAATATTTTAAAAAATATTTTTGGTTTTCAGTTTGATCAAAATAGATTTCTCACTCTTCATAGTGAAGAGATAAATTTGGACTATTATAAACTATCAATTTTAAAAAAATATTTGGCCAAAGTGACAAAAATTCTCACAATGACATGCTAATAAAAATGGTCCCTAAAAATGGAACCATTCTATTGGGTCCTAGAACTATTGCTCCAAAATTCTAAAACATAGTTTTACCATCAAGGCCAAGGGTGCCTTCAAAACTTAAAACCTAGGGTCATTGACAAATTGAGGAGGGTTTAGGTCCAATCGATGAGAGTGGATATTCTCTCCTACACTTCGAGCTCAACTTAGACCTAGGAGGGTATTCATAAAGGTCTCTTAAACAAGGTTAAAAATGGTAAAATATGAAGCAAAGCTTGACATTCATAAGTATATATAATGTAATTTCAACCCTAAGGGCTATCATAGGGTTAAAGATAACCAATTTCTCAATGTCCTCTCATATAGATAATATTCGCACCGTTGCAAGGAAGGTAATATAATAGGTTGAGATGATTAGTAGAGATAGATGATTTAGTGGGCTTCACAAATAATTTTTCTTAGTAGAGATAGATAACTCTAGATTGATCTATTAGTTATGTGGTATTAGAATAAATAAAAAATCCCTTTGAATGATTTGAAAATTGATATTATAGCTACCAACATTAATCACCTAATACACTTATAGATCTTGGGGAAGAAAAGGAAATAGAGATGAAAAATGTGAGATGACCAAATTTATGGTCATAACATGTAGGGATTTTATGTCATTAGAAACTTAAAAATTAATGAAAAATACATCTCATCATGCATTCTAGTGGGAAGAAATTTAACTACCCCAATAATGGTAGTAGGTCACACATACCTCATAATCATATTTTACTTTCAAACCTTATTCACTAGGTAAAATATGTGTTTCATGGGTGGAATAAAGCTCTAAAACATTGTAAAAATAAAATTAGAAATTAATTGATTGAACTGGAATTTTTTGGGGTAGATGGAAAAGTGCTCTGATTTGTGGTATAAAAATTGAATGTATAGGTGCCTAATAGGATTTGAGGTCTAGGAGGAACTTGATGAAATGCACATGAAAGAATGAGAGTCAAGTGTGGGAATGAAAATGGATCTCAAACTAATAAGAGGGGGTTAATTTTTTGCAAGAACCTCTTAGGTCCAAGGGAGCAAAGTATTAGCGATTAGAGTTGGGGAAGAACTAAGCAAGGAAGCAATAAATGGAGCAAATCAAGAATTGTATCCTATGAAGGAATAGGTAAAGATAACAAGGAAATATTAACTTTTAGACTAGGGAGGCACATAGGAATAGGATCAAGAGAGAAGTAGGATGGTGGGGATCAAGGGTTAGGGTGGACCTAGCACCTAAAACTAGGTGTTAGATTTTGATGATCACCCAAAGAATTAAAGTCTAATGGGGAAGGGAGAATAAGTGAGGGTTGATATGTGAAGGGAACTTAGCACTTGGAGCTTAGTTCCAAGGTCCAAAATTCCCTTGTGGGCCTAAGTTTCAATGAGGATCTTTGTTGAAGATGTAGTGAGGGAGAAATTTGGGGCTAGGGAACTAAGATGGACCTAGACATTGGGATCTAGTCCCTAATTAAAAGGTCCTCTTCAAAAATTAAAATATTCTAATGATGAATAATAGATGGGTCTCAATTATAAGGCTTGAATCTCTCTTTAAAAAAAGAGAATTAAAAATTTCAATCTCTAATCTACCATGTTGGAATTGATGATTGAACTCCCATAGCACCCCAAAGATCACTTATAACAAAAACACCCTATCATAAAATAGAGAAGCAACTAATTTTATATGAAGTGTAAGATTTCATTAGATGCAAAAAGTGTAATGATTGATTATTATTGCATATACAATAAGAAACCATTGTTATAAGGATAAGGATGAAACCCTAAATGAAATCCTAACATAGGATTAAAATATATCATGAAATGTGTTTTAATCCCATGAAATGAGACATAAAAAGAAGGTGACCTAAGTAAGATTAAGTGTGCTAGTGTGAATAAGGTCTAATAAGAGACAATTATATGTTTTATTCTAACTAACACCCTCTTAAATGCAACTAAGGATTATGATGAAATATAAAAATACCCTATTAATAATGAATGATAGATGGATCCTAACTATAATGCTTGAATATCTTAGAAAAATAAAATAGAATTATAGATTTGGAGCTCTAATCTACCAAATTTGAGTTGATTATTGAACTCCCATAGCACCCCAAAGATCACTTGCAATAAAAACACCATATCATAGAAGAGAGAATCAACTAATTTTCTATGAATCTTGATATTTCAAATTACATGCAAAAAATAATAATGATTGATTATTACTACAATACACAATGAGAAACCCTTATTATAAAGACAAGGAGGAAACCTTAGATGAAATGCTTGGATAGAATTAAATTACATAATGACACGTGTCTTAATTATTTGACATGATATGTTAAATTTAAGCATAGGATCTTAGTAATATTATGTATTCTATTATGAATAGGAATTAATAAAAACTAATTAGATGATTTTATTTTTCATACCAACACCCTCATTAAGTGAAACTTATGGAGTATAATAAAATGCAACTTAGATTTATTAATGATGAATAATTGATGGGTCTTGGCTACAATGCCATGATATTTAAATTTCTATTTAAAGGATTGTAAATTTGGAGCTCTAATATACCATGTGAGAGTTGATGATTGAACTCCCATAACACTCCAAAGATCACCTATAGTTAAAAACCCCTATCATTTAAGAGAGAAGAAACTAATTTTTTATGAATCCTAAATATTTATTATATGTAAAATAAAGTAATGATTGATTATTATTATAATATAAAATGAAAAACCTTTGTTATAAATATTATAATGAAACATTCAAATAAGATTAAATCATATCATGAAATGTGCTTTAATATTATGAAATGAGATATAAAAACATATATCACCTAAGTAAGCTTAAGTATTCCAGCATGAATAAGACCTAATAGTTAACTAATTAGATGATTTTTCTCTTTTACACCAATTAAATTAGGATGCACCACAAGTGGGACACACTATTTTTGGATCTACAATTTGTATGGATCTATATTGGATATGTAGTGTATATAATTAAGGGAATTCATTTTCAATAACAAAGCTTTGTTTCATAGATTTGATACATATGCAATTTTTATTCTTTATCTACTTGACCATGTGAGGCCTCATAGGTCTCTTCATGGTGCCATTACAACATGATAGTCAAATACATAGCAATATAATCCTTTATATCTCTATAATTATGATATTGAGATCTCTAGGAAACATCCACTCAAATTTAGTAAAGACTATGAAAGAAGAGGAGGTGCCATTATAACATAAAAAACAAAGCCCAAGCTATATAATCCTTTATTTCTCTTTAATTGATCTATTGATATCTTAGAGAAAAATGCATTGAAATTTAGTAGCCCGAAGAAGATAAGTTGTCCTCTTCTAATCATTGACATTTGGTTGTCCACTTTCTAAAGATGTGTCTTGCCTCTTTTATTTTGTTGTCTTGGTCCCTTTACATTGGTATTGATTATCTACTCTAAGAAAATGAAGCTACAGTTTTGAGAGCCAACATGTCCCAATCTTGATATTTTTTTAATATAACAATGTTTTTGATAGAAAATCATGGTTTTTGAAAGGGCCTTGATCCCTTGTATAATGAGAAAGATATGAAAATAAGCAGAACTAGAAAACAAAGAAAAAACGACAAAGGAAAACCATATAGAACAATGATAAGACTATAGGAAACAAAGTATTCCAACTCAAGAGACACCACCAAAACTACAATACACCACCTAACCAACACTAAGTCACACTAGTTTGAAAATTTGTTACATGGGATTTTTCTGTAACATAATACAAGGATTTTATTCCATAAAACTTTTCTTCTTTTTTTACAAGGAGAAGAAACCAAATCACTTATAGAAACAAATTCTAAATTCAAAGTTATAAAAGGGGAGTCCAACATCGAGGATGAGAAAATTCCTTTAAAAGCTTCATTTTGAAACTTGAGAGAGGGAATAGTATAATCCTACATAGTAGCTGGAATCTTATCCTTATTCTTCCAAAAAACATGTAGTTTCTTATAATTCAGGAAAGTAAAGGAGGGATGACCCACTTTACCACAAGAATAACATATAACCAAGGAGTCTTCATACTCAATCTATTGCACCCACTTAGCAAATTTAGAAGATAAGGTAATCTTAGTGGGGAGAACAAGATTAGTCTCCACAAACACACAAAATATGGAAAAAAATAAGCGCTTCATGGATTTGGTGACCTTATTAGTAGTACAATAATGACCAAAAGAGTTAGCAATTCTCATAAAAATATTTTCATTCCAAAAATTTAAAGGAAGCCCTACAAAATAAACTCAAATAGGAAACTTGAAAGTGTCTATTGATGGGTTGAAACCAAGGGACCACTTCTTAATACAAAGGTCATTTGAGCCAATAAACCAAGGGCCACTTGAAAGGACCCTTGAATAGTCTTGCTCATAGGGAAAATAAAAAAAGAAAGCAATCATTGAACATAGTAGTTACCTTAACACAACCATTAATCTTCCAAGCCCAAATGACCCATCTCCTAACAACATCAATATTGGGGCGATTGCCACAAAATTTCCCAATTAATTAGCTTTAAGGACACTCCAAAGAATCAGAAAGAAGAGGATCCAAAATATCAATTTGAATGTGACCATCCTCCAAAGCATCTGTAGAGCACTCATCTTAAAATTTGTAACCAGATCCATCTTGCAAATTAGATGTGCCACCCATTTTCATAGCACACAACCCATCCAACACCCTAGGGTTTGAATCTAGGAGAGGAGAGGAAGAAACAACAACCAGCTCAACCCTACAATCCAACCACTGACAAAGACCAAAATAGGTTGAAGGAGAAATAATAGGAATCCCATCAGGAGAGGGGAAACAACACATTCCTCAACAAAATAAGGGAGAAGAAAACCTTTCTTGAGACCCTTAAACAAAGTAATTTAAGGGGATACTCTTTAGATATCACAACCACACTCTTATGAGCCTTTAGTTGTGCCTCAAGAAGGATATCAGGGAGGAAATCATCTTTAACAAACCCTGCACTATCCCTAGCATCAAATGAAGGAGAGCCATCAACATGATCTTCATAATCAAAGGAAACAAAATCTTCCTCATCCCATTCCTATGCCCACAAATCAATATCTGAGGAGACAAGAGCACCATTAGTAAATATAGAGAATGCATTGTCACCAGAAAAAAATTCCTCCACAGAATAGCCACCCCTATCTTCCCTAAGGGGAAAACAGAGGATCCCTCCTACAAAATTGATATGCCCAGCTCTGTGGATAGTCCATCGATATAGTCCACATAAGAAAACATCCTGCCTTCACTAGAAAAGGTACCATCAAAACCACCATTGCACAACTGCACACAATCAATGCCAAGCCCCACCATTAAAAAGTCCATAGGATCCAATGAAAGACCTTCCAATGTAGGCCCATCTTCATCAAGATCTTCACCTCCTTCATTGCTTTCTACAGAAGATTTTGAAGCACCCCCAACTCCTCTTCCCACTCGGCATGTTAAAGTTTTTTTATTTTCCCTAAGACATTGGTTGTTATAGACATCCTAATTGATTTTTTTTTAAATAAAAATATTGACAAGAGCATCCAAAAGTGAAATTAGGATGATACAATACCATGGGAAAGCAAGGTGTATTAATATAACAATGTTAAGAAAATTGTTTGCATCTAAAAGAATCCAACTTTACAGTATCACTTAAGCATTCTTCTTCTTTGCTTCTTTCTACTAGTTATTTCATTTTCTAAATGTGTTCCAATTTTGGAGCTTTGTATAATTTAGTTAAACAAGTTTCCATATTTTCTTCAAACTATTAAAGACTACAACTTTACACCTTAATGCTTAGTATTTTAAAAAACTAATAAAACTCTACATTTTAATTTCTATTATTTACAATGATTATTACTAAACAAAAACATCTAATATTAAAAATTTGAAAAGAAAAAACATCCTCTATATTTCTTTCTATACCTTTTAAGAAATTAAACAAAAGATTGTATACAAAATTGAATCAAAACGAAAAAATGAATAATTAAAATATAATATAACTAAAATTAATTTTAAAAATAAGTTAAACATATCCGAATTTATTACATTACTTATCTTTTAAGAAATCTCCTGTATTCTTCTTTATTTTACAACTCTTTTAACATTTTTTTTATATAATTTTAAAAAATTTCAAATGATGGATTTAAAAATTTTAGTTCCTAATCCTATATTATTACTCTTTGCGAAAGTCTCCCTACAGTCATTAAAATTCTGTTTTAAACATAATTATTACAAACTAATGAATACATTGGACTGCACTTGGTGACTTTTGGTTTTCCACATTTAAAAAAAGTCACGGTTAATCTTTTAAATTATGTGTTTGATGAAACAAAAGCTTAGACTACTTTCAATTAATATGATTTTTTTGCATTCTTTCCATGCTTAACATAAATCTTTATACTTCATGTCAACAGTTGGAATCGAAGAACAACTAAAAGCAGTAAATGAGATCCTCGACATGGAAAATATGGAAGATTGCTCATCAATTGCCGTTGTTATTTGGGACTTAGGTGGTATTGGAAAGACAACTCTTGCTAAAGCTGTTATCTCCACAATAGATAGAAACCGTTACAATTATGCCAGAATAGAATTAGATTTGGTTTCTGCAAAAAATAATCATAGAAAAATGCAGCAGCAAATTTTGAAAGATGCCTTTCCAAGTTATGAGGGTGGACGGAAAATAAAATTAAGAGATGATGCAGATGGTAGAGATCACTTAACAAAGGCTTTTATAAGTGGAGTAAATAAGCCTGTGTTTTTATTTTTCGATAATGCCCTGCTCGTAACAGATTTGGAGAAAATTCTACCTGAAGAATTGCAAGGTCTTCCCCAGCGTAGCAGAATACTTACTACAACCAGAATATTGAAGGAAACAGATGTGCTTCAGGAACGTGGCCTACAGCGCAAGGACTATCCTGGCAAAACTCTCTCTGACGATCATGCGCTGACAGTTCTGTGCAATGATCCTGCAACTCGTGATGGTATTAAAGATGATCTTAAAAGAATTGTCAAGCTCTGCAACGGAATCCCGTTGGTTCTGAAAATTGTCGGTGCTCATTTGCGCAAGCAGAAATATAAAGCAGACCGTTGTACACAGATACTTGAAGCTTTACAAACAGGTGGGAAAATCAAAGAAAAGGACCTCAGTAACCGTTTGTTTGATTTTGTATATGGCAAGTTGGAGAAGTCTACTCAAGAAGCATTCCTGGACATCTGCTGTTTCTTTCATAAGGATTACCTTCGCCGGCAAGTAGAGTACATTGTGGGAGCGGAGGAAGTCGCATCCCTTGTAGATGCAGCATTGATCACCACAGTGATGAGAAAGGACGAGGAGGAGCAGTTGTCTGTTCACGACATTATTCGATCAATAGGACGTACTATGTCAAAGTCGAGTAGAATTATGGATGAAAACTCCTGGTTTAAAGTTGAAAAGGATGAGGTATTATGATATTGCTATCATGATTCAACCGTGTAGTTTTGAGTCAAACTCATTGATCCATGTTTCATGAGTAGTGGTTCAACAAGAACCCATCTCTCATGATATCGAATGGTCCACTTAGCACTCATTGCATCTAGGTGATGCTCCCAGAGGTGAAGCACTGGTCCGTCCCGGGAGGTCACCCATCCCAGTACTGCTCCGACTCAAAACTAATATAATTGAGGCTCACTGTTAAATAATACTTACTGACACTAGAGTCTCGCAGGCCAAGCTGAAAGGAATTAAAGGAGTTTGGCTTGAAAATAGCTCTCTCTCGCTTAAGATGAGACACCTGCATTCGATGAAGGATACATTAAGAATTCTGAGGTGGATGGGTAGTATAGATGTTGGTGCGACAGACGCAATGACATTGCCAGAGTTGAGATGTATTTTAACTCAATGTGATATTTGTGGGCTTAATGTTGAAGCACTTGATAAATTGGCTGTTTTGGTATGTGAGAAGCTTCCCACTAAAGAGAGAGATCATCTGAAGGCAAGTCCTGGATACAATAACATACATTCTTCCATTTCATTTTTACTATTGCTTTTTTAAACTGTTGAGTTGGTTATGATGAGTTTAAGTTCTGACAATGAACTAGTATCTGTGCATGCAGTTACCAGAAAGTTTAAGGTGGATAACAGCTCATAGACAGCCAGTTGAAACACAAGACTTATCAAAAACAGTGCCAAATTCCTCCTTGGAAGAATTAATTATAGTATTTTCAAATGAAAAAACAGTTTTCTCTGTTGAAGAAAAATATAACAGCAAAAACGCCTTTAACAGATTTCTTCAGGGTGTAAATAACTTGAAGCACCTGCACTTGGATGAATGCCGGTCTTTATGCGAGCTTCCTGAGCAAGTGTGTAAGTTACAGCAGTTGAGTACACTCATGATTCACTGTTATGAATTAGAGTGTCTACCAAAATTGTTTGGTCAACTTACAACTCTAAAAAAGTTGAATTTGAGTGAATGTGGAAGTTTGAAAGAATTGCCTTCTAGTTTTGATCAACTTATAACTTCAAGAGAGTTGTATTTGACAATGTGTAAAAGTTTGAAAGAATTGCCTTCCAATTTTGGCCAACTTACAACTCTAAGAAAGTTGGACTTGTATGGATGTAGAAATTTGAAAGAATTGCCTTCTACCTTTGGTCAACTTACAACTCTAAGAGAGTTGAACTTGAGTGATTGTGAAAGTTTGAAAGAATTGCCATCCACCTTCAACAATCTCAAATCTCTGGAATATGTATATGTAACAGGGTGTCTTAAATTAGAATCAAACATTTGTGAGATGGATGACAACATCAAAATTGTAAAGAAAAGTGAACATAATTGTATCAATTGTCAAAAGGACAAAAAATTGAAAATAATAAAAGATTTACGACGTTTGAAGTCGTCATAGTGATGTCCTTTCAGCACAAATGTAAAATATTGACATAAATGAGTATTTGTATTTAAATAATATTTTCAATAAAAAATATGAATTATATGAAATTAAAATTTTAATTAATATTATTTTTATTTGATTTAAAAAGTAATTTAAGATAAAAGATGATTTTTTAATTCATCTTAAACATATATTTTTTTATTTTAGATTAATTAAATTATGTAATAATTATTAATTTAACATATTTTCTAAAATAAAATATCTAATTATCTTATTTAAAAGTTTTTTATTTTTTGTATTATAAAAGTATTTTATTTATTCTATAGATAGACACATAAATTTTAAATTTTAGTTAAGATATAGTTTAATTTATTTTTATTTGAAGAGTTATTTTATTTTATATGCAATTATAATTTTAATTTGAAAATGTTTAATAAATATTATATTTACACTTAATTTTTAATTAAAATTTTGATGTCCATATGATTAAAAAACTAGCATATGTACATTAATAATAATCTATATAGTATACATTGAGATATATCATTTCTCAGGTGTCTTATATTATGATTATATTATTTCTTTATGAAGTTGAGATATAATTTCCCATTCATATTTTGTAGTGGTTCCTTGACCATTGTCATTCTCTTCAGATTCAAAGTCATTAAGGATGTCATTATCTTCAGGAGGTGTTGTTTGTTGTAAATTTCATTGATGATAGTTGAAGTTGTCCCACTCTGCCACTATCGATTCATTGCCATGGCCAATATTCCATTTGAATGTCTCAAAATAATTTGTAAAGTATCAACTCAATAAAGATTTAAAATCTATCCATTTTTTTCAAAGCCATGTGTAGGAATCAAATAAAATATGGGAAGCACTCTTACCACAGCAAAAATTTGTCTAATATTCCATTTTTTCTCATTTTCATTTTTTATTATATATCCATGATTTTTTCATGTCAATAAGTGATACAAATTCCACATTGAAAGACTTATTTTTGTATGTGTCAATAAATGATATGGTTTTTTCTTCATTGAAATCTTCATTATTTAAAACTACATGTTTGAAGACCTCATTTGACACATTTAAGTTGAAAAACCTTCTACTACTCTCTACTAGCAGAAGTTCCAAGTGCATGTTTCTTGTTTCTTGATCTCCAATATCACTTTCAATTATTGTTTCGGTGAGAAGCCTCTTATAAGCTCTTGCGGCTAAATCATTAGGGTTCTCTATGTTTTCTAGATGCATTAACATCTGGTGGTATTTTTCTAAGCTCTTTTCTACTTTGGTTGCATACTTTGTGATATATTTAATTACAACATGTTTGGATATATCAGGTTTACAATCAATATTTTCTCTCCATAATTAGAGTATGTATCGATTGTGAGTGTTCAACTTGTCGTCATTTCTTAATGGTGTAAATATTTTTCACCATTTTGTATATCCTCGAATATACTTTTGATCCATCTAATTTTAATGGTCATGGAGCATTATACCTTTATTTCAACTAAAAAATAATAAATTTTAAATTTAATTCTTAACTACAATAGTAAATTATGTACAATAATTCAAATAAAAATATATAATGATATATTTACCTATAGATAAATTTTCCTATCTTTTTCCTTAGACATGCACCCTCTCTACAATTTATAACATAATGTGTAATTTGATCATTGTCTTTTTAAATATAAGTAGATATAGATCTAATTAGACATAATTTGAACTTATTCCACTACTACATAGAAGGGGGGTTTAAGACATTAATTTAAGACAATATTAATTGTCTTAAATATATATATTTATGTTTAAATTATATTTTTAATTTTCTAATTGTCTTAAATTAAGACAATAAAAATATAATTTGAACATAAAAATATAATTTAAGACAATATTAATTACATGCATTCTCCTTTTACACACTGGATACCTAAAGTGCACTTCCCATAATTTACACAACAACAGAGGGTAATCAGCAACATAAGCAGTAAAGGGTAACCAACAACAACAAATGGTAAATGGCAGCAATAGGGGGTTAACGATGACAACACAAGCGTACTTCATAAGTGGGCATCATGTGCATGGTGGGTCTTGAGGGCTATAGGTTTGGTGATTCTTGCATGTTATTCTCCAAGAGAGTGGTGGTAGCATAACAAAAAAAAAATCAATAACTCTTATTAATGAAGAAGCGAGGAGGGGAAAACGAGGGGAAAAAGGGCAAGGAAGAAGAATCAGGTAGAAGTTTCAGAGAAAGGGGAAGGAGGACTACACTAGGAAAATGTTGAAGAATCTATCACATAGGTATGCCTTCGATTTTTTTCCTTTTCTTTGATCAACATATGATATAACAAATGGTTTTGTCTGGTTTTCATAGATGAATCAAATATTGTTTGGCTCTCTGAAGCATTACCAGTAATAAATAAGTTATTTTAGTCGAGTATCTTCTCACCACATGAATGTCGAGTCAGCTTAGCTTTTCCCATTCAAGGTTTTGGTAAGAATTGGGCATTATGACCCAAGTCCATAACCGATCTCTTACTCAAATCACTTTAATAAATTATTTTGTAGACTTGTTTAAATTTCTAATTGTTCCATTGTTTCCCCTTAACCTGCAATCAATAGTCATTTTCTGTTTAAGAAATATAGATGGTAGTGATCTCATAGTCACCTCCCCCCTTTGCAAATGTTCTACTCAAGTATTAATTCATTTTTTTAGAGAAAAAGAGAATTAATAAGCAACGGTTACTTTCAATGGGCATCATTTATTTTCTTGAATTTCACTTCACTTTCGTTTATTTTCTTTAGATCTGTTTGTTCTTTTGTTGGTTGGAAATTTGTGCTATAATTCATCATCCATTAATCTAATTGTTTATGTAGTCGTGAAGTTTGTTGATTGTCTAGTTTCACAAATCCATTTGTTTGGTGTTGGTGCTTATGATCCACTAAATCCAAATGGCAATGTAGCAATCAAATGGGATATCATTTTAGGGAGTCTAGATGACCATGTGCTAAGCAACCATTTACTTCCTTTTCCCACTAACTAGGGAGTAGATTGTTTTTTAGTTAATTAGTTGTGTATGAAATCAAGGATTCATATGGGGTTTTGGATACTCACATCTTTCACCCATGTGCATAATGCAATGGAAAACACAGGGGTAGTACATTACATATTTAATTTATAATTTCTTTTGTTCTATTTTTCTAACAATATATAGCTTCCATTGAAAAGCAAGTTGTATTCCACTAGAACATGAATGGCTCCACTATCTTGACATTTAATTTTCACTTATTCATCAAAAGGGTAGGGTTAAATATTTATGTATGAATTCCTCTATTTTATTTTCATTTATTAATTTATGAGGGCATATCAGATAGAATCCATGTTGCAACTTATTCCTCAAAATTTTATTTTTGACATTTGAAGTACATATTGATCTAATTAAGGCTAGGTGAGTTATTTGTATACCTTCTACCCTGTCTATTATATCATATCAACCCTTATAATCAATTACAAAAAATGAAGTTGCTATCCAATTTGACCATGTTGTATTTTGTTGGAATTATTTTAATCTTTTGTTAGCCCCACATAACTTTCTCAGCCCAACATATACATGTTGAAATTAATACGTTTGGTGAATTTGAATTTTGAAATCTAGCACTCATGTTTGAGCTTAAAAAAGTTGTTGTTACCTACCAACATTAAATGAGGTTGGTGAATTTGAATTTTGAATTGAAGCACTCATTCTCATGAGCTTGCTAATAGACAAAAGGAATGTTGTAACCGTTAGTTTTAAGGAGTTGGTTTTTACATATTGTGTGAAGTTAAGCCTGCAACAACAACAAAGAAGAATGTTTAGTAGAAAGTAAGGAGACAATAGTGCACAAAAGAAATGTTATTAGACGTAGTGCAGTGATAGTGTCAGCTACAAGATTGTAGCCAGTTATAGTTGTTGAGGTGTGAGTGTAGCACCCTTGTATTGGACATTTATCCAAATAGTTTAAGTTTGTTTTTTTCATGTAAAACAAAGTATGTACTATGTGTTTTTGTAATTTTGGAAAGAAATGAAGGAATATATATGCAAATATAGTTTTCTATGCATTATAGTTTCATCAGTGTTGTCTCTTTGCTTTTTTTGTTCAATTTGTTTTGTCTCTTTTGTCCATCATGTCACAATAGTGACTTTGTTTTGTGTTTTATTGCACCTCTACCTGCCAACAAGTGGTATCAGATCCAGGCTATTTTTATGGTAGTAAATCATGCAATTTGTTATTGTGGGTAAAGCCCTAGGTTCTCTAGGCATTAATTCTTAAATATGAGAAAAATGGTAGGAGGTGAGAGCAAAGGTTGGCAGCAACCACCGAATTTTGATGGATGAAATTATGATATATGGGCTAAGAAAATGAAAAAAATAATGGTTGCTAATGACCTATGGGAGTTGGTCATCAATGGCTTCAATGATATCATAGACCCAAATGCATATGCAACCCTTTCAAATGCACAAAAAAACTAGTTGAAAAACAATTATGTGAGAGATGCAAAAGCCTTCAATTTGGTTGAGGCAGCCTTGAGTGAGGCTATTTTCCCATGTATTGAAGCAGAAAATTACTCAAAGAAAGCTTGGGAAATATTGCAAAATAGTTACAAGGGGACAAAAAAAGTGAGATTAGTAAAGTTGCAACTCTTGAGAAGAGATTTTGAGACTTTTCAAATGAAATAGTGAGTCAATTTTTGTTTACTTTGCTAAAGTTTCTACCTTAATAAATCAACTGAGAATCAATGGTGAAACAATGAAAGAACAAAGGATTATTGAGAAAATCCTAAGAAATTTTCCTACTAAGGTTGATCCTATAGTCATTTCCATTGAAGATGCAAAGGATTTATCCAAAATGACTATAGATGAGTTGATGGGTTCACTACAAACCCATGAGCAGTGGTTGAACATATCTACTCCTTCCCTAGAGCAAGCCTTCAAAGCTTAGAACAATGCAAGAGATTGGGGAAGAGTCCAAGAAACAATAGAGGTAGAGGTCAAAGAGGCAGAGGTTGAAGCAATTTTGGAAGAGGAGGTTATGATAACACAGAGGAGCCGAGCAACTCATAGTCAGCAAACCAAAACCAAAA
>VDFB02229554.1:0-10791 GCA_007258455.2 Sequoia sempervirens
TTTATGTTGTTAACCAGGTTTGTCTCCTAATCTACCTATGGAATTGCCAATTCCAATCAAAGGGAACCGCTAGGAGACACGGACCAAGCCCGGCGAGGATTTTAAAATAACCTCCCTACGATTCAGTTGCACTTAGAAGACCCAGGAGGGTGATACCTATAATGTGTTTATGATCTCTGCACCAAACTCATAAACAATCATTAACAAAATTACAGATAATCCCACAAATGGCTCAACAGAATAGGATATCACTAAAATGAATTAGACTTTCACCAATAATGTCAGCTACCTGGAGCATGAGATAATTACAACATTATTCTGTATCTTGTGATAGTCATTTAATTTGCAAATTTGGTGGCAAGCCCTAAGCAAAAACATACAGACACAAAGATTTACAAACTTGTACAATTTAGATCAGTGCCATATACCATTGGGGAGTCAAACTCATAAACAGTCACAATTCGACAACAGATTTAAATACTTAGTATATAGGATCCCCGACAATGTTGCATTACAACATTATCAATTTACGCTAACCAGATACTTCTTATTTGAAATCCTTTACAAACATACCCATCCATGGTTTCATCCAAGCATTTTAATTAATTCTTTGAATTAAAGCCAAGACAGAAAACACACACATCGAGATGATGAGATGAACATCATAATCCTTGATTATTTTATTCAAAACATGATATGTTTATATAGAGGAGAGACTCGAGCTCAAGATATATCATCTTAGCTTGAAATGCTGGTACTGTTATAAAACATGTGGTCTTCATAAGTTTAAAACCCTTTACAAAATAACCCAAACCTAAATTGCCATAGTATTCACAAAATTTCTTACAATTTCTTGCTCTGCAACTTTACCTAGACTCAACTACAAAAAATATCGAACTTTCCAGCCCTAATTTCTGGCCTTGAAATCCTTCTTATAGAAAACGAAGGAGCAACAAGCATCGGGCCAGAAATTACACATGTCATTGATCAATTGGACCGGTACATCCCATTTCAAAACTGAAAACACAACCACCAAACCCCGAAGCATCTTTCTATTGATTCCACTCATTGCAAAATAACCACAGCATCTGTTACTCCTCGAAAACTGCACCCAAAACCGCCATGGAGCAAAACCAAAATTCAGTTATACATAACTGTTGAGCTGTCAGTTGCCGGTACTATACACCGCTTCACTCCTCCTCAGTTAAGTACTTGTCAACCCAACTCTGATATTCCTCATCTGTCGGCCAATTAAAATCCATCCCCTCCTTCATCTTGGTACTGTAAGGTGTGAACTTCACTACAACCTGGTTGGCCTCCCTTTCAAATGATTCCAGAAACATGCTAGTATTAATTATTTTATCCATGCTATTTACCAGCAAGTCATGATTTGAATCATCACAAATTAATTTAATTTGTTCAAACAATAGCCTCCTCGCCTTTTCACGCCCATTGCTACGATATGCAGACATTTCCACTTGTATCATTATATCGGCGAGGAAAGTGTCATTCCAATCATCAAAACCCTTTATTAATTCCCTAATTTTCTTACTCAAATCATCAGGCAAATCATCGAATCCCTTCAATGATTTCAGAAAAAATTGAGTAGGCTTTAATGATTGGGGCCTATTATTCACATCAAATCTAGAAGCCTTAAACATAATGTCTAAATCAGTGGCCCTAGGGATCCATTTTTCAATCAGGGGCAGAATCACCTCCTTGTCTCTGTTAATATTTTGAATTCCCTCCAAGAATAAAGAATACAAAGAATGTGCAACTAGCAGCTTAGAATCAATCTTTTCATTTAAATGCCTTATAATGGTGTCTACCACCTCATTGTGCTTGGCCATAGCATTATCCTCACTTGCCCTTAGGGCAGCCTGCAATTTTGTAACTTTGTTTATCATCTGCTCTTTGGTAGGATCTGTAGAAAGCTCAACCTCTTCTTCAATTGGCCCTGGTGCAAGGCTATCAACAACTGTCTGAATTGGGGATCCAGGAATAGAAATGATTGGGTCAACAGAGGGTAATGACCCTGAAGTAGTAGGTATTGCTCTAGCAGCAACGGCACTGGAAGATTCTCCCACCTACCCATATCTCAGCCTATCTACTTCAGATTGAAACTCAACATTTCTTTGATGTATCCTACTATACTCCCCAATCATTGTGTTATATTTCTCTGTCAAACTTTTCTTCTCAGCCTCATCTCTTTCAGCTATTTTCTAGGCCAATTTGGCCACATTTAGTGTTAAGCTTGTGGCCTCTATTTTTGAGGTTTCAGAGACTCTCTTGATGATGAGCCCACCCCTTAAATTTGGACTGAGATCAGCTACATTTGGTTTTCTTCCCTGAGGTGCTAAAGCCCATATCGCCAAAGTTTCATACTCCTCACTAAAGGTAGAGTCTTGTAGTGCTGCATTGACTTCCTCCTCACTTCCTTGCATAGGATCCTTTGATTGCATGATAGCATTAAAAGCTACAGCATCAGCAATGTCCCATTTAGGGAGAAGTAGGACACCAGCTTGAGACACAATTTTCCTTCCTTCATCAGGGGTGAGGTTCTTGAATTGCTCTATTAGCTTAGTTTTGACCTCATCATCATTTTCCTGATTAGACCTATTAGGCCTTGTTTCTCCTCTTTCCTTGCATTTGTCTTGATATTCCTGAAGTTCCAACCTCCAAACCAACTGCAAGAACACATGAGTCTTCACAAAGGCATCATCATCCAGGAATGCCTTGCAGGCCACCATCCTTGCATCCTGAACATTCTGTCCTTTTATATCTATATCAATCAACACTAATTATGCTGACATAGGAGGTGAAGGGGTGCCAACTTGCATGTTTTGATCGGTGACAATTATTTCATCCACCAAAGTGTCCTGTGGTTCCTCAATTCTTTGCCTCTTAGGGCTTGGCTCTGGTGGCGGCTTCATAGGGTCATCTTGAGGTGGTGAATCAAGATCCACAATCTTTATTCCTCCATGCTTTCTAATCCCTTGGCCAGATTGTGATGAGGCTTTCATTATTTGTTTACCTTTTCTATCTCCAACCTCTTCATCACTACTATTATCTCTTTTTCTTCTGTATAAGGGCCTATCAATTGGTGGCTAACAAATTGGCCTTTCTTCCATAGGCCTCACCTCCAATCCCTGGATTTTCAAATCTACCTCCAAGTTTATCTTCTTGGTTCTCAGGGTGCTCATGATTTCTCTGAAATTACTCATCAGGAAATGAATTCTTTTGTGAAATGGAGTGAACTCCATTAATGGATCATACTTTAGATCCAACTTATGCACTAGGGCCAACAATTTCTCATAGGCAATCCATTTTTCTTTATTCAATTCTTTCCTACCCAAATCAAATTCATTCCTAATCAAATCTTCAGGAAAGTTGAAAACATGGGAAAATTTGCCACCCTTGATTCTTTGTCTAAACAGAGCAAAGAATCCCTCAGGATCATGCTGCCTTACGGATCCATTCTTCAAATGGTAATCATCAAAAAATTGATCAAAATGAACCCATCCACCCTTGGAAAATACAAAATCTGAGACAATAGTATAATCAGTGAACAAAGTCCCTTTTCCTCTTCCCCGTCAGTTATCTTCATGGATGCATCCCACCATGACATACAAAACATCTACAAATCCCATTCTTGATGGTGGTACATTGTATTGAAGAATATGGGGTTCCTTTTTGGAAACCATAAAACCCTTAAGAGTGTTATTGTGGTATGAAATGATGTCACCCCAATTATGACATACTTTTAACTCTGACCTTCTTGCTTTGGGCTGAAGGAAATCATGCAAATCCTCAGGAATTCTTGGCATATTTACCATTAGTCTAGCCCCGAGCCTAGAAGCAAAGCAGTTGTCAACCGCATTATACAAGCATCCGGCCTTGTTGTAAGACATATATGCACCTGTGCATGTAACGGGTAGTCTTCCATTTAATTCTTTTTGCCTCAATTCCATCTTTGAGAAGAAGCCTACATTCTCATACAAGAACATATGCATTAACAAAGAGTACCAAAAGAAAGGAACACTAGTGTCCCCCACAAATAAGGTTCATCAACAAACCTCATGCATTCTTTCAGCAAGGAAAGCAGCTTACATAATCATATACTACGTAGAAATTGATGTCAACTGGAGCCCCCATAAACATATAGGCAATGGGCATCACAGTATTAGGACTGAAACCTAAAATTTGGAAAAGTGAGTAGAAGGTTGCCAAGAAATGATCAGCAAAACAATTCAACCCGAAAGGTTCCTGATCAGTCGGGCTGATATGAATCGTGGAACTGCCCGCCCTGGCTAGATGAGGAGGAAGCAATTTTGATCTGAAAAAAGGTTGAATCTTTGCATACTCTTGTTTCATCTCCTTGAAGTCAATATGGACCAAGAATGAGCCATTTTCACTCAAATCAAAACCTCCGAATACATCCGGTGATTTTACATTCAAGAAAACCTCTCACCATCATTATCCCTCATAACCCTTGCAGGATCGATCATATCTCGCAAATTAACGCCAGAGGAGGTCAACATCAAGGAACACATTCGGTAATTACAAGCTTCCCATATCATACCCAACCATTTGAAAAAGGATGAGGTGCATTTTGCTGGCCATACCATCTTCTAAACAGTTCTAAACCCGTCATTGGTACCCTAGCATCTGCAATGTTGTAGGTTCTATATCTCAACCCTTCACCTAAGGCTATCCATCTCATCAAAACCAAACCCCTCTTCTTGTCATTTGTTGACATGGGAAATTGGTTAAGGAAATCATCATACAGATTGCTCTGCATGTAGTCAATATGGCTAGAATGTTGTTTTGTTGGCGCCATTTTAAACAACTAGGGCTTCTCGAAAAATCAAATTGTGAATAGACTAGTGCTACTCAAAATGAAAACAAAGTAGAATTTGCAATTTCCCACAATTCAAGAGAAATAGTAACCCTAAAATCTTAATTCAGAAAAACCCTAATCAACACAGCAAAGCTTTTCGCAAGAAACACATTAGGACAGAACAATGATGAAGAAAATAACTCACAAAAATTCGCGTTCTACAGAAAATCAAACTCTTGCCGAAATTGCTTTTGAAAGCTCTATCTCTGGCTCTGGACTGCTTCAAAGATGCTTGAATTCCTTAGTGGTGAAAGTAGTCTACAATTAAACACTTGAACTTTATGAACATTGCCGATAGACGTCTCATCCGCCATTAAAGCTTACTTGCATACAGCGCCAATGCCTTCAATTGTATTTGACACAGATTTAAATCTCTGCCGTCGATCTCTTGTTTCAGTCAGATCATCGAACGATCCTCCTTAAAAATGCTCACAATGCCTTCCACATCATCCCGAGGGCCCACCATTATATGCAGCGCCAGGAAGATACATGTGGCACTCGCCCGCGATATTACGATTGCTCAAGTTGGGATTGTGCGATAGCGGGCAACCGTTGATCTCTTCATCGGTGACCACGATCAAGTAAAACAAGGGATAGTCTTAAGGACTATTCGCTGAGAAGCTTTTTCATCAAGATTAAAACATCGCCATTGATTATAAACACGTGCACCGCTCAGGCGATTTAGTAACCCACTTGATAACACACTAAAGTCTGATGCATTTATTAAATCATTTTATTTGCTTTTCGGACATCAACAACCTGGGACACGTGGCGATCGCCCATGATATCGCGATGGCTCAAGTTGGGATCGCGATATGGCAGGAAGTGGTCAGGATGTATTTGTGAGGAGATCAACAACCATCAAATAACCCCTACAAAACATTAAACATTACTTAGGAGGAAAAACCTGAGGAAGGGGATGCGGCTTAGGGCAACGACGGTCGATGACATAAGGTTGTTTTAAAAACATAAGGCACAAACCTGACTCAGACTTTGTAAATAAAAGGAGGCCAACAATTAAATATTTATCATTTTATTAAAAGGGGCCAGGCCTTAGACGAGTTAATGAGGCATAGGTTGTTTTCTCTTTTAAAAACCTTCTCCAAAAAGTAACGATAGAACAGACCCATACCAAAGACAAAAAACCAAGGGTTTATGAAAGCAAAGTAATAACTCCAGCCCTAGGCACCACTCGGATAAACAAGACTAGCCAATAATAAAAGAAATCCCGGATGTAAATTTGAGGCTCCATCACAATTCACTGCCTGGTATATGTTATTGCTTACTATTATGCTTTGGTAGATTTTTTCCAAGCATCCATAGCTTGCTCGAAAGCACTTGTTTGAGGTTTTTACTTTTTAGCCATAGCATGAAGGCGTTGAACTATTTGATAAAATGCTTTGGTAGACATGTATGAAAAATGTGGTAGAATAGAAAATGGAGTGAACTATTTGAAAAAATGCTTCAAAAAAATGTGGTCTCATGGTGATGGAATGCCATAACTAATGCCATGACAAGCAAATTTCTATGGATTGTCATGTCATTCCATCACCATGAGACCACATTTCCTTTGAGGCATTTTGAAACAAGCCACGCCTTGTTTATGCTATTGCTTACTATTATGCTTTGATAGATTTTTTTCCAAGCATCCATAGCTTGTTTAAAAAGCACTGCTTTAGACTTTTTAGCCATAGCAAAGAAGGCAATGAACCGCTTGATAAAATTCTTTGGTAGACATGTATGAAAAATGCAAGAGTATAGACAAGGCAGTTGAACCGGCTAAAAAATGTCTCAAAGAAATGTAGTCTCATGGTATTGAATGTTATACCCAGCTGACAAGCAAATTGCTATGGATTGTCAAGATTCCATCACCGGAGATCTATTTCTTTTAGGCATTTTTCAAACAATTCACTGCCTTGTCTATGTTATTGCTTACTATTATGCTTTGGTAGATTTTTTCCAAGCATCCATAGCTTGTTCGAAAGCACCTGTTTTAGGTTTTTACTTTTAGCCATAGCAAAGATGAAAAAATGGTAGCATAGAAAAGCAGTAGTGAACTTATTAAAAATGCTTCAAAAAAAATGTGGTCTCATGGTGATGGAATGCCATAACTAATGCCATGACAAGCAAATTGTTATGGATTGTCATGGCATTCCATCAAATTACGAGACCACATTTCTTTGAGGCATTTTGAAACAGCTTCAACGCCTTGTCTATGCTATTGTTCTACTATTATGTTTTGATAGATTTTTCCAAGCATCCATAGCTTGTTTGAAAGCACTCTATTTTAGATTTTAGCCATAGCAGCCAGTTGGGCAAAGAACTATTTGATAAAATGCTTTGGTAGACATGTATGAAAAAAAATGTGGTAGCATAGACAACTATCACCATCCGATATTTATGTAGTTGTAGTATGTTTTGTGCAATGTAATTAGCTATATGAATATAACCAACAAATATCTATTTTCTATAATTCATGGATTGAACTCTGTATTTTATATGCTCTCA
This sequence comes from Sequoia sempervirens, assembly GCA_007258455.2. Taxonomy (NCBI): domain Eukaryota; kingdom Viridiplantae; phylum Streptophyta; class Pinopsida; order Cupressales; family Cupressaceae; genus Sequoia; species Sequoia sempervirens. The sequence goes on from VDFB02229554.1 coordinate 7,409, forward strand.
ATGTCTGTACGCTATGGAAATGCCATTAAATTTTTTTTTTAAAGTAGTATGCTATGTGTGATACTATCAACAATGTAATTATATACTGATTACTCTTTCTTTTTACATAATCTAACGTATTCCAAACTTTTCATAGGCTGACCAACACATCGAAGGCAACAAAGGCAAGACTAGAAAAGCACGGGCAACACAAACTTGGCTCTGGTGGTTATATTAAATTAGCCACACGAATTGTAAGTATCAATAAATGAAATATTGCATCCAAATTATAATAAATTGAAAACAATTTTGGTTTTATCACACCATAGAAGCAAAATTCATGATCTTTTGCAAAAATGTAGGGCTCTGAATTCAACAGAGTTCCCACAGAAGAGGACCTGAAGATTGCCTTCCAGCCAGTTGCCGCGGAGTCATGGTTGAACAAGATTCTTGGACTGGCAAACACAATCTTCCATTGCATCCGACATGCGGTGTAAATAAACTCAATAAAGTTTATTAAAAATTGAATACTTGTGCAATCTATTCAATATTAATTTCCACCATAAAGTAATTACATGCCTATTTGTTTTAAACATTCAAGCAATGATAATATATACTGCACATGACATTGGAATGCAACCTGGTGAGGGTGGAGCATAACGTGTAGATGAAGGTGATGGTGTGCATCCCGGTACTTTAGAGCATGTAGAGCGTGATCAACATGTTGAGCATGATCAGGCTAGAGAAGATCAGGAATATGATGTGGCCCCATCAGGTAAAAAGGACCACTCTAAAGTTCTTTTAAACATATTTAATTGCAATTGGTGTATTAATTAATGTAACCTCGTGGTTTCACTAGGAGAATGTGGTGACCGTGATCAACGGTTGAGCATGATCGTGCTAGAGAAGATCGTGAACATGATGTGGCCCCATCCCAAGTGAAGAGGACTCAATCTCATGTTCTCTCTCTTAAACATATTTAATTTCAATTGGTGTATACACTAATGTAACCTTCGTGGTTTCAACTGCAGATTAGGATTTAGAGGGTGTTCAACATGTTGAGCATGAGTCTATAACAAAAGTTTAGGAACATGATGTGGACCCATCAGGTAAAGAGAACCACTATAATGTTCTTTTAATTAATCAAATACTTGTAACAATAATAATAAAACATATCAGTTTAACATTTCTTTCTTATTGCAGCAGATCCCCCTTGAAGCAGCATCCATGTCATGAGTAGATGACTACATGTACATTAAGATCAGAAGCAAAGGGAAAAACAACTAAAGGGGGACAAATATTGATTTAGAAAACATACCTAATTTCATCTTTTATGTAGCTTCAAAAAGAAACAAAAAATGATTGTAATCATATCATGACAACCATATTTTTGATAATATGTAAAACTAAAATGATTATTATATGTTAATGAATGAATGTTATATGTTATTAATGATGAATGAATGAATGTTATATGTTATTAATGGATGAATCAAATGATTACCGTTATATGATTGCATCGGAATTGAGAGTGCGATGTGAGGGGGGGGGCAAATGAGCTTCCACCGTCACATGGTTGGCCTTGTTAAGTAGAGAATATTAAACTATACTCAAAACAAAGAGAAGCTCAATAAGGTAATGCACTTTTCAATATAAGAAATGCATCGTTTGAAGCATCAAACCAATATGCAGTCTATATGTATGATCAGTCGTCAGTCTCCGCAATGGTACATTTCCACGAATATATATATATACATAACCACTGACGAATCAACAGAAAGGCTCGACGAAGTTTCTATAGCTGCGACGATGGTTTCGTCGTAACTCCCTACCCATTTCGTCGCCATTCCGATGATATTTCGGTGTTGCCACCACACCACTCCCTGCCCATTTCGTCGCACTTTCGACGAACTTTTAGTGTTCTTCCGACGCTACTCCTTGCTAATTTCATCGCAAAGTTGATGAATTTTTCGCGTTGTTTCGACGCTACTCCTTGCTAATTTCGTCGCACTTTTGACGAACTTTTGGTGTTGTTCCGACGCTACTACTTGCCTATTTCGTCGCACATTCGACGAACTTTTGGTGTTCTTTTGACGCTACTACTTTAGTATTTCATCGCTATTTCGACGAACGTTCCATGTTGTTTCCACACTACTGCTTGCCCATTTCATCGAACTGATGACGAACTTCAGGTGTAATTCGTCGGTGGATAAACAAAGGTTTCATCGATATTCTGACAAAATCTAGAGGTATTTCACAATGCTGCTGACCGACGATTCTTCGCCGTTATTTTGACGTTTAATTTGTCATCGGCCTTCCGATGAAAAAACGATGGAAAGATTTTTTCCATTGCGTCGCTCTTCCGATAGAGATTTGTCGAATGACCGATGAACGCCCATCAGAAAATGGTGTCAAATCCAGTAGTGAGAGGAAAAGTGCAAGATCTCATCTAGGGAAACATTATACCTAATGCTTCCAGGGCAACATTGTACCTAATGCTTCCAAGAGAGGGAATTTCAAGAAAAATAAAATCACACAATGAAATGTGAGTGGTGATGTATGCCCCGACATAAATTGGTTGCGAGCACCAGTATTGTGAGAAATTTCTTTAAAGTAGAAGAAGAGTACATGAGAGCTTACTCAGAAAGCCCTATGCCAAGTCATATGTTTTTGAGGAGCTACATCATGAAAAGGGTAGTATGTCATATGCGAGCCAACTTAAGGCATGTCGTCCACATCCCAAGCTTTCTCTTATGTATTCATGAAAGGTTAGTGACTATCCAAAGGAGGAAACCAAAAGTGACATACGAGGACAAGTTTGTCTAACCCTTTTCCCCCATTGAGTGCAAGATAAAGGTGAGCCGAAACAATTAATGAAATGCAGGCTAGACTAAAAATTAGTATCAATTAGAGGAACTAGATGCCCCCACATAGGAAAGAATACAAAAATCCTTAAGATGTTGGATTTTACCACTCAAAGCTTTACATTCATTAGTGGAGTGACCATGAACTCTATGATAGGTGCAGAATGAAGTTTTGTCATAGCATTTCTTATGAGTTTTGGGAGGGAGGGTGATCAAGTGATCTTGGAGGAGTCTTGACAAGATACCCTCTTGATCAATGGTAGAAGGTGGTCTTGTGATTTGTGTCAAAGATACATATTGCTTAGTAGTAGTTGGCATACCAACACAAGTTTCTCTTGATTGCAATATTTCATTCTCACTCTTATAGGAGGAGGGAAAATCTATTGAATCAATGATGGCTTTCGAGATGAAATTGACATTAAGCGAAGATGTAGGTTTTTTTTTTATGTTTGGTAAAGAATGATTTTCAATACTATTAGTGTCAAGGCATTCAGTTAAAAATAATTTAGGAGTATGTGTTGTAAGATTGTTGATGTTGAG
>VDFB02229556.1:0-10385 GCA_007258455.2 Sequoia sempervirens
ACAAGATGAAGAAGGTGGATGAAAAGTTAAGGAACTTCACAGAGCTTGGTTTACCAGAGGATTTTGACACAAATGAGTGATTTGTTGGATGGAATGATTTCAGAAAGAAGGTGGAGGATGCAAGGAAGATTGATTTGGACCAGTTTCCTCATAACCCAGATGTGGTGACCTATTTGGATTCCATCAAACCATTGCTAACCCTGAATGCAAAATTGACTGAAGAATCCAAGACAGGTTCCAATTTGAATCATGAATTGTTAACAAATCTTCAAGTCAAACATCATCAGTTAGAACAAATGACAATTCCAACACTTGAAGAGTGGAAATTGCTAGAAAAGGTGATGCGATGATTTAATTTTTGATAATATGGGTTTCCAAGTTCCAACTTAGCTCTGTGCAGAGTTGTCTTTGAGCAAGATTTTGCATTGCCAATGCCTCTATATATTCCTTCATGTGATACTGTGATAATCAATTTAAAAGCTCAAATTCAGACTCCAGTAATGCGTTGATGTTCAATTATCTGTATTATTTATTATATCATTTGAAGAAAAAGTCTGGTAGTGGTTTCAACTTCTAGATACACTTTAAACGATTACTGATGTTCATTGTTGTATATGCTACTAATACTATTCACACATCAATACTCAATCTCCATGACTACATAGCATATCCACTAGACTTTTATATGAAATCATGCTTTAATGATTTAATCAAGGTACTTTAATTGGTTCATTAAACCAGAGCCATAATTAGAACATACATCAATGCATATTGCATAATATTAATGACAAAGAAGATTAATGAAAGATCATTGATTAGATTTCATTAATAATTCATGTAAAATGTTACAGTTGGAGAGATGATAAACTCAAAATAAGGGAGCAAAACAGGCTTAGTTGCTAGTCCTCAGAGTTTTATAACCTTGTCACAGATTTCTAAATTGTCATAACTTCCCGATTCCTCGACTTGGTTGATGGTTCACTTTGTTGAGTTGCAAGCCTTTCTTGGTCATCTTTCTAGTCGGTGGGTCGCTCGGTCAGAGGTTTCAAAAACTTTGAAACTTCAGACTTTGTTTCTAAGGTTCCAAGTTTCAGTGACCACGCGACATTATTGACTTATCTTTCCTTTCAAAGGTGTCGTCATCTGACACCTCATTGAATACTACGTACGGACTAATATAAAATATAAAATACAAAATATCACAATTGCATGGAATACAACATAAAATATCATCAACTACAGTTTGACTTTGGAATATGATTCATGAAGTGCAATATAAAATAAAATATCATGAAGTGCAATGATTCACAATTTCATTGAATACAATATAAAATATCATCAACTACAGTATGGAACAATGGAAACTGATCCATGAAGTGTAGTATAAATACCAAAAAGCTACTAATTCTCTTCCATTTCCCAAATGATGTCAGGGTCCTCAAACCGACGTTCATCATTAGATAAAGTAAAAGAGTTGTCTTGAATTTGATTCCAAGTCTGCTCTTCATTTTCTTCGGACTATCTCAAATTCAACATTCATTGTGCCATTTTTGTCAATGTCATATGTCTGAGTCCCATTGCCACTGCTAGTGCCACCAGTACCAACCTTTGGAATTAGAGTGTTGCACAACCTAGGCCCTCTTCTTTCACACGTGGACCTCCAAATTGCGAGTGCCCTTTCAAAAGGAAATTTTTTGACATTATACGCAGTTCCTTTCATCCTTAAGCAATTTTCCAAATTCTTGTCTAGTTTGTTTCTTAACTTTGATTTCAAAAACCCCAATGTATTGAAAACTCTCTCATCCTCCACCTACCCCAATATCATTGTTTGACATAAATCAACAAGTTTGAAATATTTTGATATCGAACCACGCAATATTTCACTCTGACCTAAGTTTATCCAAACCTTTTTTATTAATCCCAATTTAAAGGCCTTGTCATTGCCCATGGATTTATACTATTCCTTCATAGCTATTGCAAAACTCCCACATTGTTTTCTAAGCTTAGCTTCATCTAAAATTCCTTCTATTTTCTACTCATTGTATGTTACAGTTTTCAAAAATTGTTCGATCAATATTTTTACCTGAGCATGAAAAAATGTGGGGTTATCTCGGTTTGCCCAAAATTGAGGATACACAATATAGCGGCTTCCGTGTATTTCGTATGGGGAATCTTTCCGCAAGATCTTGAGGAAATATATTTTTGTAATTTCCTTCCAAATTATCACCAGCGGATTTAGCAATGCAGCGAAAATCTTCCATGTTATGCTTCGCCTTCTCCGTTGGTTGTCCCATTGGTACATTTTGTATCTATATCCACAGCCACAAAGATGCATAAGTGCGTAGCGGAAATAATTATCGGGGATCATTCAAATCAGTAATTTTCTGCCACATGAAATAATTTGGGCCATCTTGTGTTAGATCCTGAATTCCAGATGATTGAGGGCCAGGGGAATGTATGTTTGTCAGATTAGAATGTTTTGCCATTAATTTACATAGTTCTGTGTCTTGATTTAATTCACAAGAAACTCCATTCATCACAGCATACAACATACGGAGACTATTTAAAGTCAAAGGTGTCTCTATATGTCGGCTTAACCTATATGTAAGAGGTTAGGAGCTTTTAATCTCTTGTGTTGTGATGCTCATTATATCACTCAATCAAAAAGGATTGATATTACGAGAGAACTTACTACATTCTTGGTCCATGCGGGGAATCCATCCTAGTATCAGCATCCTTGAGAAGCTTGTTTCCTGGCGTTATTCCCTCAAAAAAAATTTGAAATTCTGTGAAACGTTTAGGACTTCAGCAGAAGTATGTGTGGATCTCGTGGACTAGATTTTTGACTTTTGATACTGTAGGAAACTTGCTTACAATTTTGAATGCTAAATTCATTTTGTGGGCCATGCAGTGAATGCCAAGCATGTATGGTACACAAGTAGTTTGTAAATTTGTGCAAACACCGGTCCTTTGACCTTGCATCACTGCAGCTCCATCAGCTCCTACACACACCAACTTTTTTGCAATTGTCAACTTATCCATACCTGCAATTTCATTCAAATATTTCTTGACTGGATTCAAATATATTTTGTGATGTTAGGCATCCTTCATTTTATGAACAGGAAGATGAGCTTGGCGAACATGTTGTTGTATAGTATAAAAATGCATACAGACCCAAGAAGTATTGTCTACCGCAGTAACTTCATCTAAAGATAATGCAATGAAATTTGACTCTTTTACTTTAACCTTTAAATCTTCCTTTTCCACTGCGGCAAGACAGTTTTCCCATTCCCATCCAGTGTTTATTGACCAATGTGAGTAGGGATAGTGAGGAACATTCAAAAAAGATAATAAACCAGAATATTCTGGGTAGTCTATCATAGGATGCCCTCTGGACAAAATATGAAAAACAACAGTCATCTGAACAGTTTTTGACAAATTTGTTGATTCCATTGCTTTCCCAAATTGAGCATCAAGTGTACCTTTACATGCACCAAGCTTCAACAGTTTTTGGTGATGCACTTCATAATCTATGGCATACCTAACATGAAGACATTCTTCCTTTGATTTCCATCGTACGACTGATTGTTCATTTCTGTCTATGATTTGCTTTTCATAAATTTTACTGATATGCTTTTTTATAGTGTCAATCTTTAGCTGCAATGTCTTGTCTCTTCCACATTTCCAAGTACAAATCGTACATCATTGATTTTGCATTTTTTCAATATCATTTGATTTCCCCACTGGTTCAATGGATGGGTAGTTTGGCAACCAACCAAGTTGAAAACTCCTTGTCATTTCCCACTCGCAGCCCCTTTTTGGTTTTTTTTCTTGCTACCAACATCATCATCCTCATCCAAGTCAATTATCTCATTCTGGCTAACTGGGCCTAGGGTATCACTTGGAACATCTTTTGCGGTATTGCTATCTTGATTTGATACATTTTTATTTAAATCAATGACAAGCTCAACTTGACCTTCCAGTGGCGATGAGGTATTGGAAATGCTACCAATATTTGGTGGAAGAGTTGATGATGTAGCTCCATCTTGACTTGATGGATCAGAAGCTTTGGAAATTCCAAAGTAAGACTATATGGTACATCTAAGTTTTTTGCGTTTTGATGGCCTCTCGGTATCTTCACCACAGGGTGACATGAGTCGAGGAGAGGGAGCCTTACCACCACCCCTAAGGGCCGGAAGGAGCCATGAGGGAAGTGGCGAAGGAGTCTGCCCACCACCACGAGAATTATGGGAGTACAGTCACTTGGGAGCCATTACCACCACGAGGGAGGCAGAAGGAGTCACACGAGCCCCATTACAGTCTCTTCCACCACCGAGGGCCCGACATGAGCCCTTGCACTTAGCAGCAGGATTCATCGAAACATATTGATCTGATTAAACAGGCATATTCATCTCCTTTCAAATAAAAATTGGAAAAGAATATCTTCTTGTTTTAAGGGCCAGGAGAGGCAATAATATAGATCCCATTCCCTACTCAATATCATCTTTAATACTGAAGCAAGAATGGAAAAGAGATAAAGAAAAATTATTATTATAACTAATAACACTATGAAAAAATGATCACTCACCTTTAAGTCGTTTTGCGGCTTTGGTTGACTTCCGGGAATAAAAAGGACGCCCTTTTGATTGTATTTATTTTTGTTCGAATAGTTAATAATATTCGGTTTCAATGATTTATCAAAAGGGTATGAATGAAATGCAATAGGAATTTATAAAGTAGTGTGATAAGGTAATGGATTCTTCATCATGGTGGGAATCACATATCAAATTCAATACCATGGAATACAATATAAAATATTTGAAACTTTTCTAAACTTGTCGCTAGTCCTTGAGTTATATAGCTTTGCTTAGCCATGAGAGTTCAAAATTTTCCGCCTTCATGGCGAGTTTCACTGACCGATTTGATGGTTCACTTTGTTGAGTTGCAGAGTGCTGCCCGGTATCTTTCTGCACCGATTGGAGTTCGGGGTTTCAAAACTTTGAAACCCGAGTTAGTTCTAACTTCTAAAAGTTCGCTTTGTTGGAAACAGAATGGAAAGAATGAAAACTTATTATTTATAACTAATAACACTATGAAGAAATGATCATACTTGCTAAAGTCGTTTTTGCGGCTTTCGGCCGACACCAAGGTGAGAAGTAGAACCTCATAATCGAACAAAATGTGTAGGAATAAATGACACTTTCGATTGTATTCATATCAATCCATGATTCCATATTTGGCGAATTCCGCGGGTTTTCTAAATGGTATATAAAAATTTGGAAAATCCTGTGTGCTTATACAATGATACGTTGTAATTTTCAAGGCAAAATGTGTCCTCAAATGTAATTATTTTTTAATGTTATTGGCGAAATAGATCCTCATGAAGAACTATTTATAAATTTTAATTGGTGAAATGGCTCTTCACAAGAAACTATTTGTAAATTTTAATGGCGAAATGGGTCCTGATACAATGTTGTTTTAATAGTATTGGTGAATATGTAGGTGTTTTATTAAATTCTTTCGGGATTCCAGGCAAAAATATTAGTCAGTCCAATTGAAACACGTAGTTTGACAATGGCGAATTTGTTGCTTAAATATGCCTCATAAAAAAACTCATTGGCGAATGGACATGCATTGGACCTATAGTTCGTAAAATCTGGGTGATTGGACACCCTATTGGGTGCGAGAAATTCACCAATTGGAAAATATTCGCCACTAAAGTTTTCCCTGCATAGGGGTCATTGTATAGTCGTGAACACTGCCTTCAAGGTCACCATGTAGTTATGAATTACTATGAAGGAGGTCATTGTCTTGAATACTTGACTATCTTTTGTGAAGATATTTTCTTCCATTGTTAGCTTGATGAATGCCTTTTCTTCATGAATGCTCAAGAATATAACCCTTCACTCCTTTCATCGCAATGTTTTTCACTATTAATTTTGTATAGTGATTGATACTGATTCACGAGTATGGTTTAAGGTTTTTCTTCATTCTTCAAAAACCTTCCATTATTAAAAGTGGTTGCCCATTGCATTATTGGTATTGAATGTCATTAAAATTTTGCTATGGCTATCCCTTTCTACATGAGATTGCATCTTGTTTGCCACTGTAGGTGTTTCATCCTACATTATGAAACTCTTAACATATATATTTTTCAATGTTTCATTTTTTCCATATTGAGATCAAAGGTCCTTATCTCCTACAAGTTTGTATAAAGTAGGTGAAATATATTTATTATCATGAGGTCTATCAATAAGCCTTTTTGTAAAATTAAATGAATATCAACAAGTTCTCCATTCTTTATGGATACCATGGGAAATATATATGGTTATATACCTTCAAAAAGACCCTGATAACAACCTTATAAACAACAAAAATAGACATCAAGACAATCCATAAAAATTTGCTTGGCATGACATTCGTCATGAGATTCCATCACCATGAAACCACATTTCTTTGAGACATTTTTTCAAACAGTTTATTGCCTTGTCTATGCTTTTAATTAAACAAAGAAACTAATGAAAGTGATAAAAAACTGCATATTTGTTGTTTCATTTTCAGATGTTGACATCAGACAGCCCTAGCAATGTTCATGGCATGATGGACCATGGAGTTGTTGCAGTAATAGCCAATTTTGATCCTTTGGAAGAGGTATGTGATAGATTAGTAAATTTGACATTATATTTTCTCTTCTATGGTTTATTATTGAAAATTTTCATGATACTTGTATGTAGTTTAATTGCTATCTTGATGGTTGCTATAAGTGTTGTCACTCCAAATTGTCGACGTGCTACTGTTGTGGATGAGCATGGTGATTATTTGTTTGTGATAAGTGATTATTTTGTTATACACCATTCCACAATTCAATTTCTATATATTAACATCTATACTTCTTATTCTATCAGTTGAAGCTCCATATGAGTGAAGAGAGGAGGACTAGTGAGCGCATTTGAAAGACAAAAGAATCAACAATAAACTCCATCCAGCTGAATGTTAAAGGAAACACGTGATGTATTTCCTTCCCCTAGTGGGAAATGACTATTTATTAGGGTCATTTACTGTATGCCTACATGGCATTTTTGAACATATGTTTTTTACTATCAATATATGTGACATTTTATGTCCATATGGCTCTTTTGTAGTAAGTCTATATGACTTTATTGGATATATTATATACTTTTATCAACATATATTGTTGTATAGCCTTACAACTTTTTTATTAATGCAAATCTTATTTTACCACTACTATCAAATTATATAGTTTTATCTTGGACTTTGTCAACATGAGGATTAACTAAATCCTATATTTTATAGCTATTCTTGAATGATGTTATCATGTGTATTGTGTAAATTGTATTCTTGAATGTTGTAGGCATGGGTGTTGTTTATATCTTGTTCTTGATTTTTATTGTTGAATATTCACCGATTATGCATCCTATGCTTAAATAATTACTGATAGTTTTTATTGCGTTCAAGTTTTCACATGTGCCTATAGCTTTCTAACATTCATGACAAATGTTACTAAGTAGACATTTAATTATCTAAACACTCCTACAGTTAAGGCTAATAAACATGTTAGCTTCTTTAATAAACTATTCAACCTTCTTCTTAAGTAGGCCAATAATGCATTTCTATATGAGTGTGCCTTTCATGTGTATATTGTTGACTTACATGTATTCATACTTTGTGACTTACATGTATGCATGTGAATACTTTGTGACTTATGTTTATTCGTATGTATACTTCATGGCTTACAACTTATGACTTACATGTATTCAAGTGTATACTTTACAAATTATGTGTATAATTTGTGACTTATGTGTTTTCATTCATATACTTTGTATTTATGTGTATACTTCATGACTTATGTGTATTTGAGTACATGCTTCACTTATTCACGTGTATGCTTCCTACTTCATGTCTCATGTGTATTTATGTGTATACTTCATGTATTGCATGAATCCACATGTATGCTTCATGCTTCATGTGTATACTTCATGTATTCACGTGTATGCTTCATGCTTTCTATGTATACTTCATGTATTCACGTGTATGCTTCATGCTTCCTATGCAATGTAGCTTGGACTATTCCAACATGTTTGGGTGTGAAATAGGATCTTGCTTAGCATGAACCTATCCATTCAAATGTGTTGGAATAGTTAGTTTGGTCGCACGACGAACAAAATAAAAGTTACACCACCTTGTAACTTTACACTACATACATCTGACGTTTTTCCATCAACTGAAATCTTGATATCACAGATAAACGGCTCAGAGATATCAAAAACCGAGAGAGGTTATTGTAGAGGGGCCCTACATGATTCTGTACCTTTAGATGAAATTTTTTTAAGTGTTATGGTTTTTGAGTAACATCTCATCAAAGTTTGTTATCTTTTTGCACTTTGGTCTCTTAAGAGATATCGCTAGTGCATTGTAGCTCGGACCACTCTGACATGTTTGGGTGTGAAAAATGACCTTGCCTAGCATAAACCTACCCATCCAAAAATTTCATAACTATCAGTTTGATGGCATGACGAATGGAACAAAATTTACACCATCTTGCAACTTTACACTGCATGCATTTGATGTTTTTTTCATCAATTGAAAACTTGACACCATGGGAAAACAACATAGAGATATCAAAAAATGAGAGAATTTATTGTAGAAGGGCCCTATGTGATCCCGTACATTCAAACAAAATGTTTCTAAGTTCTACGGTTTTCAAGTAAAATCTCATCAAAGTTGGCTACCTTTTTGCACTTTGGTCTCTTAGGAGATATCATTGGTGCATTGTAGCTTGGACCACTCCGGCATGTTTGGGTGTGAAACATGAGCTTTCCTAATGTAAACCTACCCATCCAAATTTTTTGGAACTGTTAGTTTGGTCGCACGATGATCGGAATGAAAGTTACACCACCTTGCAACTTTACACTACATGCATTTGATGTTTTTTTGATAAACTGAAATCTTGACACCATGGGAAAACAACTTAGAGATATCAAAAAAAAAGAGAGGTTATTGTTGAGGGGCCCTACGTAATCCCATACCTTTAGATGAAATTTTTCTAATTGCTACAATTTATGAATAATAGCTCGTCAAAGTTTGTTTCCTTTTTGCACTTTGGTCTCTTAAGAGATATCTTCGGTGCAATATAGCTCGGACCACTCTGACATGTTTGGGTGTGAAACAGGACCTTCCTAGTGTAAACCTACCCATCCAAACATGTTGGAACTATCAATTTGGTTGCACGAAAAACAAAACTATAGTTACACCACCTTGCAACTTTACACTACATGCATTTGACGCTTTTTCCATCAACTAAAAACTCAACACCATGAGTAAATGGCTCAGAGATGTCAAAAATTGAGAGAGGTTATCGTAGAGGGGCCCTACATGATCCTGTACCTTTAGATACAATTTTTCTAAGTTCTATATTTTTTTGAGTAACATCTCACCAAAGTTCTCTACCTTTTTGCACTTTGGTCTCTTAAGAGATATCATTAGTGTAATGCATCTCAGAATTTTTTGACATGTTTGGGTGTGAAACATGACCTTTCCTAGCGTAAACCAACCCATCCAAACATGTTGGAACTTTTATTTTGGTCGTACGAAAAATAGAACAAAAGTTACACCACCTTGCAACTTTACATTGCATGCATTTGACACTTTTTCCATCAACTGAAATCTCGACAGCACTGGTAAATGGCTCAAAAATATTAGAAACCAAGAGTGGTTATTGTAGAGGGGCCATATGTAATCTCGTACCTTTAGACGAAATGTTTCTAAGTGCTACGGTTTTTGAGTAATAGCTTGTCAAGGTTTTCTACCTTTATGCACTTTGGTCTCTTACTAGTTATCGCTGGTGCAATGTAGCTCAGATTGTTTTGGCATGTTTGGGTGAAAAAAAGGACCTTGTCTTTCTAGATGTGTTGTAACTATTGGTTTGGTCGCATGATGAAAAAAATGAAAGTTACACCACCTTGCAACTTTAACCTGCATGCATTTGATGTTTTTCCCTTCAACCGAAATCTCGACACCATGGGAAAATGACTTAGAGATATTAAAAACTGAGAGATATTATTATAGAGGGGCCCTACGTGATCCTGTACCTCCAGACGAAATTTTTCTAACTGATATGGTTTTCGAGTAACAACTTGTCAAAGTTTGTTGTCTTTTTGCACTTAGGTCTCTTAAGAGATGTCGTTGGTGCATTTTAGATCTCGAACCACTCCAACATGTTTGTGTATGAAATGGGACCTTGCCTAGCATAAACCTTGTCGGTTTGGTCGTACGACAAATAGAACGAAAGTTACACCACCTTGCAACTTTACACTACATGCATTTGATGCTTTTTCCATCAACTTAAAACTTGACACCACGAGCAA
>VDFB02229561.1:0-10312 GCA_007258455.2 Sequoia sempervirens
CCAAAGTTTGTGATCCTCACCCAAAACACCTATTACATACAACACAAACTAATTTTTATAGAAAATGTTGTGGTAATTTAGTGTTACTTGGTAATATTAAAATAAGTCAAAGGTCTTTTGAAAAATGTAAACCCTAGTATGTAAAAATTAATAAACAACAAATATCTTGTTGTTGTAAAATACATGTTCAATTTCATTATTTTTATGATGTTTTTCGATATATACGTTGTACCTTGCATTCTAACATGATTATAGAGGATTGTGGTATTGATATGCCACCTAAAGCAATAAGAGAGTTTATTTTAGGTTTTTTTTGTGAAAAATCTAATGATAAATTATTTTATTTAAGTTCTTATATTTCTGGACAATGCATTAACTGGGGAAATCTTTCATTTTTAAGAATTTGTTTGCATGAAAGTGTTGATCATGATTTTGGACAACAATTAGTAGACATCAAAAGATTTAGGAATGTTCACTATTCTTTAAAAGATGGAAAAATAGGATAGCGTTGTGATTTAGTTACATAAAAAGTTAGTGTGCATGCATTTATGAGTGAATTTAATAATAAAATTGTACCAAAATATGTTATGCACTCTGAACATGCTCGATGGCTTGATGGCCAATTTCATGCATGTAGAAACACATTTCCAATTGGTACTATACTTTCAGTGGTTGATTTTGCAGAGAATTATACTCTCGCTCCACAAGAGGAAATTCAATCTCAATATTATAATTCAGTGCAAGTAGCTATGTTTGTCCATATTGTTTATAGACATGCGGATGATAGCACTGAGGATGATAGAAAAGTTTTGAGGGAGTATCATTTTTATTTGAGTGACAATCGGTTACACTCATCAGAGTTTATTCAATATTGTTTTGAGTATATTTTATAGGAAATTTAAGACAGAGGATCCATATGAAGAAGACCTCACGGAATGATTCTTGGAGTAGTTCAAATGCTAGAATGTTCTATTGGTTAAGTTCACAGGAACTTAATGTCAACATATAGGAGCTTTTGAAATTTTAGGCGCTGAGTAAGGAGAACATGATGGAGCTGGTGCGTGTGTCAAAGGAATTCTTGCTAGAGAATAATTAAAATTCAAGGATTCAGTAAAATTTAAAAATGCACATGAGATTGTGGATTGGTGTAATAGAAGATTATCTACACCTAGTTCAAGTGATTACTCTACAGTTCATCGATTCTTTTGGTTGGTGGAAGAAGAAAACATTGTATCTAGAGTTGATTGTGAGACAATTAGTGGATCTACTAAATGGCATTCATTTAGGAGTGTGACAGCAAGCACATGGACTATTTGGACAGGGCTTGCATTATTTCCATTTTGTATCTCGGGGAGGTTGGAGAGAAGCTTGTATCTGAAGAATGGGTTGAATAGTGAGCAAAGATCGTTGAAAGCACCTAGAAGCACATAATCAATATGGAAGAACTAGCAGAGAAAATGATCAATTGTTTGCATCGTATGATTGTATTTGAACCTTGTACAAGAAGGTAATTTTAATTTAATTTATTTCATTTTATTTTTCTTTATTAAGTTATTTTTTAATACTAAATTAGTTATATGGATATGCACAAGTTATTAAATTGAATTTTGTTGGTAGGACATGTGTATGTAGTTATTGCACCTGAGAGGAATGAACTGCAAACAGAATATTGGTTGGCTCGTTTTGTGGAAACTAAACATAAGTTGTTAACACCTCGAGAAGATGATGATGGCTTTCATTACCCAATAGGTACGGTGATCCCCTTAAGACACCTCCTTAAGAAAATTTTGAAAACAAGTTTTAGATCTCCTTAAGCAATTTTTTAGAACAAGTCTTTGATCCCCTTAAGTAAATTTTGAGAATTTATTTGATGATGGTTTTGAACATGTTTTCCAATAGGATCAGTGGTGGTTGTTGGCACTTGGCTACAAAAATACTTGAGAAGAAAGAATGGTCTACCTACATTTGAAGACTATGAAACACAAAAATATTATGCATTATTCACATTTGGTGGTGGCAACAAATATAAAATTTAAACGGTATCATGGAAGACAGCTACGCTTGCTATGGTCCAGTTTCTATGGAAGAGCATGAGGCAATCCTTAGATACATTGCAAAAGAGAGGATACATATGGTCTGATGGATTAAATCCAAATCACAAGGTAAATATAGATTTGGTTTTATTTTCTTACCCCAAATACACCAGGAAATACATGTTTAGACGTTAGTCAAGTCTGTTATTAGTTTAAATTGATTTAAATTGTTCTTTATATATCCTTAAGGCATAATCACAAAAAAAAGGATCTAGTCCACATACAAATTCAACTAGACAACATAGGAATACTTGGTAAAATAATAGGTAATTATCAGTTAAATTATATTTAAAATACATATTTGATTACATATTGATATTGCTTGGACATTAGTTTTTAAAATTGATTTATTGTCATTTTTTGTATCCTAAAGCCATCATTGCATTGATCTCATACTTTGAAACAAAAAGGAGAGGATGCCTGGATTCAACCTACAAACATGTATGGAATACTTTTAAATGCAGGTACTTGAGTTATGTACATATAGATAGTTTTATATAAATTAAAATATGTATGTTTTGATGATTTCATTGATATAGCTTGTACCTTTTTGATATCAGGTGGTGTGAAGACCTGCTACATTCTAGCCATGAGTTTGAAATGTTCTTGAGATGGCATATCCAAATTTTGTAAACATCATTTTGAGATGACATATATGTACATACATACTTACAAAATTAAACATACTCTATGTACTTCTATGTATCAAATCAATATTCTATATATTTAGGCGTATTATGACTCCTTAATACATCCCCTTAAGACATTCTATTATGACCCTTTTAGACATCCCCTTAATTAACCGCTCTATTGCCCTTTAGACATCCCCGCAAGACATGTATAACCCCTTAAGACTGTCCCCTTAAGGCGTTATGTACTGACCCTTTTAGACATCCTTAATTAACATGTTCTTATGACCCCTTTAGACGTTTCCTTAAGACCGCCAAGACGTCCCAGCCAATTAATACGTTCTGTTACTTGTACCTTTGGGCATCCCTTTGGACAATATTATAGCCTTGAGACATCCCTTAAGGCGGTCTGGCCAGCACAGAAACCCCCCACTTAAAAGGGCGTCATTATTTGTTTGACAACATAAATTAGTGTTAGATGAACTGTATTTCTTAATTATTTATTAATGCTTTATTCTCTAATCTTCTAGGTATTATTTATGGTTGGGATTAAATTTTTAATTAAATTTAGAATTGAACCCATGATTCTAAGCTGTAATATAATTGAACCGCCCTAACCATTTATTAGAACCAACCCATATTGAGACCCTTACACAATCACAAATTAGCCCTATCCTAAGCCTTGTTAGCCTCCCAACCCTAAATTTGAAACCTAACTTCTAACTCTGGTTGTGTCCTGAAAGTAGTAGCCCATTTTACCCAAAGCTTTTATCCATATAACTCTAGTTGTATTGAATTCATGTCTTTGAGCAATCATTATTATAGTTGAAGATTATTTTGATTTTATAATTGTTTTTTCCTTTTTGAAATGTTCTCAATTTTTCCTATAGTTAAATTTGACATGTTAAAGACTTTCATTACCAACTTGATATTAATCTAAATATGCAGCAATCCAAAGACTTTACATTCACATGATTATTTCCAAATAATATTAAAATAATAACTTATGTAGATTTTGGAAGTGCATCTACACATTTTAAGCATAAGATCCATGTCCACTTGACCCATATTTTAATGCAATTTAGGTTTAGACCCTAAATTTCTAGTATATAAATAGATTGCTTTTGTTTGTAAATTATGATTTATTGACTGATTATTGTAAATATTAAAATGTTCTATATTAATCCATGTATGAGATCACTAAATTTCACATTAATGTCCTATATTAATGTCTTGACTATGAACATAAAATGCATAAATGTACATGTGTAAATTAAATTTCAAACAATAATAAAGTCCATAATTTATGTAACATATTAAGTGCATGAAACCAATATATTAAGCGCACATGAATTAAAGTCCAACAGAGTACATGATAAACAAGAAATATAGTCCATGAAATAAACAAATATAACACATAAAATCACATGTTTCTAGGTCATGTACTATCTCTATAATCAAGAGACCTCTTCACACCATGTAGACTATGTGGATGACCTAAAACACTCTGTAGAAGAGAAAGATAGAAATTAGATGTAAGACAATAAATGATTTAATGATAATTTTAATTTATAATCCATCATGTAAATTAAATTACCATCATATCTCTGTCTGGATGCAGACACTTTTTGAAGAAACCTCTAAATTCTCTAAATCAGTCTACATAAACAAGACAAAGAAATTCAAAATTAGATGTACAACTCTACAATTATTATTTTTTTATTCAATTTAATTCATAATTTATCATATTTTAATTACATACCGTATTCTGAGGTTGTGCACTAGGCTCTTCTCTAGGACCTGTCTGTACATGCTCAACTACAAGATGTGTCTCATGCTATAAAAGAAAAAGAATATGTGAAAATATCATAAATTATGTATATATTGAATTTAAAATTTATAATTCACTTTAAATATAATAAAAAAATTAAATTACCATTTGATCTGGAACCTGCTGTACATGTCCTCCTGGTGGTGTAACTATGTTTGGGTCAGGGCTGAAATTTGCACTAACAAAGTCCTACAAGATCAAAATCAAAGCATGTACAATTGAATTAGGTTAATATATACATATATATTCAAGTTTGCATATTTTGTGTAGAAAGTTTTGTAAACAACCTGGAAATTAGTGGCCTCACGAGTAACTACAACATCAAATGTTTTCCCAATGCCCATTCTTAATGTGGTATCAACCTAGACATACATGTACATAAACATTTAACACTTATAATATTTACAAGTGTACATGCATGCGTTTCATATATCTAGTGAATTCAAAACTCATAAAATTGTAACTATACTAATGTAAACTTTAAACAAATTTACAATATGAATGTACCTGCCCCTGATCTATGATGCTCGATAGTGGAGGAGTGCTTGACAATCCCTCAGGAGGAATCGACATGGATGTCGATTGACTCACCTAAACCAACATGAATATTTGAAACATATATGTGATTCAATTATAAATTTAAAACTCAAGTTAAATAATTTATGATTTCATATATAACTTTAAAAATTGAAATCAAATACTATAAAGGTTTACCCAAAATATAGCCAGTGTCAATGTATGTACTAAGTGGAGCAGATAGATTCCCTTACGCCGATTCTGTCATCTATACACTGCAA
The DNA here is from genome assembly GCA_007258455.2 of Sequoia sempervirens. Taxonomy (NCBI): domain Eukaryota; kingdom Viridiplantae; phylum Streptophyta; class Pinopsida; order Cupressales; family Cupressaceae; genus Sequoia; species Sequoia sempervirens. The sequence continues at coordinate 5,351 of VDFB02229561.1, forward strand.
ACAATTTGATTGTTAAAATGTATTGCAAAATTTTCTTTGATATATACAACCATAAAAATTCTTATAAAATGAGCGTACATCTAGATGCATATTTATACCTATGTTGTAGTGTCCTCAGGGTGATGTTCTACTATGAGGAGCTCTACAAATGAACTCATGTGACCAAATGAACCACTAGAATCTCCCCGTCCACCTGAACTAGGTGTTTGCCTGTCGAGGTCCATAGTATACTTGATGACAACTAGTACATATATGGGGGTGGTCTACCGACACTCTGGGCGGTACTCGGACTAGCTCCATAAAAATCCTCCATCATCATCATCGTCTCTATGCTCCCACTCGCTTCTCCTTGAGCTTGTATTGATCAAGGTCTCTGGAGTGTACTAAAGGAATCGGGCTTCCAGGACGGGCTTGATGATCATGCAGTGCGAATGGGAGGACCAAGAGAAACAAAAAGGGGTTGTGCATGCACGAGGCATCAAGGATCAACCCTTGCCCCTAATCTCTATTGTGGCATGCCGCCACCAACACCCTGAAATGATCTAAAATCAAAATAATTGGGCTTTTGCCCAAAACAAACTCTACATACAGTTTTATCAAAAAATACAATAGGCACTCCCAATTAGCATGTGGGGGACTATCAAAAACCATATACCATCGATCCCAAAAATGTGCACTCATCTGCGGATGTATGCACCACCTCATGGATATTCTAGATTTGTTGGGTGGAATGGGTTGTCGAGTAATGGGGTCAAGAAAGTAGGGGGATAGATGGGATTTCATTATTTTAAGGTCTAATATTTGTTTGTAAGAGAGACCATCAGAATAAAATTGTCTCATTTTTTCTTTGTCTCGTCGATGCCTATCAAGATTAGAATTGATCATCCTGATGGAATCAACAACATTTTGCATTGCAGATGCAAAATGTCTCACATGTGGAGGAATCAATGCTTGACTCTGCATAGCATTGATTTGATTTTGTAAGGATGCAACTTGATCATTTATTCATGCTCTCAGCGAGCCTCGCCGGATCACCAGCTCTGGGTGGCATGAGGGGAGGGAGGGGGAGGGTGAGGGGAAGGTGGAGGTGGAGGTGGAGATGGAGGGGGGGGAGGTGGATCTGGCTGTGGCTGAGGTGGTGGATTGATGATATCATCAATGTTAAAATCATCCATGATATGCTTGATATAAATGTGCACTTGCATTAAATCATACAAAATAGTCCATGTGCATACATATATTAAGATCATATATTTAATTGAAATAGGATGACCAACATATATATTAAGCTCATATATTTAATTTAAATGCACATATATATACATTGATTGTTCAACTCAAGAGCATGTCCATACAAAATCAAAAATTAAATGTATGTACATGTACATTTAAAATAAAAAATATGATTCATAATTTGCATGCGTACTGTAAATCATTAAACTAAACTATGTACATACATACAAATTTCAAAATTTAAGAACTATACATGAAATTTTTTAATACATGCACATAGATACTAAACAATAAACTTGAAACATTCACAAAATCTCATTTTATGTCTAACACACACAAACACATATATATATTACAAATTTTTAGCAGGAGAAATCATGATCTAGTAGATAGTCATAAAATATATACTATTATATACTATTCATTATAAGTTCATAAATTCCACCAAATCCATAAATCCATGTCACTAAAAATATCCATCTAGAACCAAAATCATAAATTCATGTCACTAAAAATATCCATTTGGAACCAAATTTATAAATTCATCACACAAAATATCCATCGTTCACCAAATTTATAAATTCATAACTATTTAAGATCATTGTTTTAATTTATAAAATATTATAGCTCTCTATTGTATAGATCTTCATTTCTTTGTGTTTTCCTTTTCAAAATTAGGAGTTATCCTCTCCTCTAGCCATTGTCAATGCTCATCTATGATCCCATCCATAGCCCTGATATCATCAACAAGGGTTTGCATCCTAGATGTGAACATCCTCACAGGAGGTGTGACACATTCTTCATTTTGAATAATGTTGATTTGATCTTGGATGGTTCTAGCAGAAGCATTGATTTGTGCTTGCAAAAGAGCATGCTCATTGATTTTAGGTGGTGGAGGTGGGCGGTTACGAGGTGGAGTGGGCGGAGGTGGAGGTGAAGGTGTTGGAGATGGATGGTGTGGAGGTGGATTGCGAATATTATTGAATGGATCCATGTGATCTTTAAGATATGAGTGAACCTGCATTAGATTTGTAATTTCAAGATGTAAGATACATGTTTAGGAAATACCTTTAAGCCATTCAATATAAATGACCTTAAATAATTGAAATAGGATGATAAAATTATATGTAAGCCTCATTTATATGTCTAAGGCACATGTTACTTGAATGAAAATACAATTAACTATTGATATTGTATAATCTTATAGGATCTTATTATTGTTAAGTTTGGTTGGGCCTTGGCGCTTTGATCACCAATTTAAGAACTCTTTGAATCCTTAAGAAATGTCATATTGGAACCCCTTAAGAAAATGGGTGCGATTTGACTAATATAGCTTCAGTTACGTAGTAAGTCCTGGAGAAAATGGCATGGCTCAAGTAGAATGAACTGGTGAAGTTATAAACAGCAATTCATTAAAACATTAAAGAAAAATGATGGCTTTGGGTTTGGTTTAAATTTAGAGTTTAGGGTTTAGGTAATAGGATGGCTTAAGGGGATTTACATACGGTAAGATCTGGAAAAAATTACATGGCATAAGGTAATGAAATTTGGTGGGTGCTAAAGACAGCAAATTTCATTAAGAGCCTAGAAAAAATGATAGCTTTAAGTTCTGATTTTAGACTTTAGAGTTTAGGTTTTAGGGATTTAGGATAACTTAAGGGGATATATGTAGTAAGATCCTAGGAAAAAATTACATGGCATAAGGGAATGAAATTTGGTGGTGTTGCCTAAGGCAACCAAATTTCATTAAGAGCCTAAGAAAAAATGATGGCTTTAGGGTTTATGGTTTAGACTTTAGAGTTTAGGGTTTAGGGTAATAGGATAACTTAAGGGGATATATGTAGTAAGATCCTAGGACAAAATTACATGGCATAAGGGAATGAAATATGGTGGAGTTGCCTAAGGCAACCAAATTTCATTAAGAGCCTAAGAAAAAATGATGACTTTAGGGTTTAGGGTTTAGAATTTAGAGTTTAGGGTTTAGGGTAATAGGATAACTTAAGGGGATATATGTAGTAAGATCCTAGGAAAAAATTACATGGCAAAAGGGAATAAAATATGGTGGATTTCCTAAGACAACCAAATTTCACTTTATGATCCTAGGTAGGACAAAATAAATGGTTTAGTGTTTTAGGAGTTTAGGGTTTAAATTTGGAATATTTAATGAACTTGCAAGTTAGTGAAGAACATTTTCTTGTGGAATAGTTGATTGAGATCTCAAATGTTTCAATGACCAACCCTGAATCATGATGGCAACTTTGATCACCAAATTTTAAGAACTTCTTTAGTCCCCTTAAGAAAATTGAATTCTGATTTAGGTGTATGAGATGGCTTAGGGGATTTACGTCTGGTAGAGTCCTAGGAAAAAAATGACATAGCTCAAATGAATAAAATTTGTGCTGAAGTTTCCCAAAACAACCAAATTTCATTAAGAGCCTTTAAAAAAAAAATGGCTTTAGGGTTTAGGGTTTAGACTTTAGAGTTCAGGGTTTAGGGTAATAGGATAACTTAAGGGGATGTACATGTAGTAAGATCCTAGGACAAAATTACATGGAATAAGGGAATGAAATATGGTGGATTTTCCTAAGACAACCAAATTTCACTTTAAGGTGTTGGGTAGGACAAAATGAATGGTTTAGTGTTTAAGTTTATAAAGGTAAAGTTTTCGTGCCCCTTGGAATATTTAATGAACTTGCAAGTTAGTGAAGAACATTTTCTTGTGGAATAGTTGATTGAGATCTACTCTTGTTTCAACTAACCAACCTAGATCATGAAATCTCATTCGTATTATAATCTTGTACAATCTTATTATTGTTAAATCTGGTTGCCTTGGGAAACTTCACCAAATTTTAAGAACTTCTTTGATCCCTTTAATAAATTTTTCATATTGGGACCCCTTAAGAAATTGATTTACGATTTGAGGTGATAGGATGGCTTAAGGGGATCTAGATGTCTAGTGAGGTCCAAATTTAATCATACTATAGCCTCATTGGTTCCATCTAGCTCTGGGTCAAAAGTGTTTATGCCTCTAATAAAAAAAAGTATCATGATGTTAAAAATGAATCAATCTATACATATCATAAAAATAACAATAATCTTAAATGTAACCCATACTCTAACAATAGTAGAATGCTAAATGATCCCAACCCCTAACCATATCCTAATTGAATTGCAAACCTAATTGGAACTTAATTAAATTATAACCTTTACCTAATCTTAAATGTATTCCTATATTATATTATATTTAAATTAATTTATATTTGTATTATAATTATATTAATATTTACTATATATTCCTAATTGTAACCTAACTATTTACTACAAACCTAATTGAATCTTAAGCCTAATCCTCATTAAAACCCCAAGTAAATTGTAATATTACCTATCTTTAATATGAATCATCCTCCTATTTCTAAATTGTAATAATAGCATGTAGTTCCTCCAAACTATCATCATGTACCTCCTCCCTTTCCCATGTAATACGTGTACCTTGTAGGTGTTAAATGGTTCCATCTTGGTCTCCTTATTGATCCATTTCTATCCTTCCACATAAATCTATATAGTATCAAAATATAGGTAATTTTATGGTTATTGAATCTCTCTTAATTGCTAAAGAATCCATTATGATTGAGGATGGGTGGATTATTATCTAGGATCACATCTTAAAAATCCTATAGAGGTCATGTGGTATGTTTTCCTTAATACATATATTCACATACAAGCCTCTTT